>NMUG010009929.1:0-11113 GCA_002855965.1 Monotropa hypopitys | reverse complement strand
GAGAGAGAGAGAGAGAGAGAGTTCGGGCTGCTGCATGTGGTTGGAACGGGATTGTTTCTGTGATGGCATGGTCTGTTTGTGGCCGGGGATTGACTCGGCTGATTAGTGATCGGTTGCAACAGTGGGTGGCAGGATGTTGTTATGTGATGAGCAGCTGGAATGATGTTGTCAGGGGTATGCTTGGGTGTGGTGGTGTAGTTCAGCAGCTGTGTATTCGTAGTGGTTCCGGGTTGAGTTTTGTTGTCACGTTCGAAGGTAGCTTCCGGTTATATTTACTGTTATTTCTGGCAGAATATTTATAGTTTTCGGTAACGAGAAACGTCCTTTAAATCAAGTTATTTTTTCGAAACAAACTAGGTGGTTATGTTTGTTAGTGTCCTAAGTAGTTACACACAAAAAATTACGATTGTTGGATGTATAATTTGGGAGAAATTTAGTATTAAACACAAGGGGGTCTATTAATTCACTGTTCAGAAAATTTCAGGGAAAATATGAAAAAAATAATATGAAATCGAATAAGTTTGTAAAACAAATTATAGGGTTGTGTTGGTAATTGTCTTAGGAGTATTCATTGGAAAAATTACGTGATTTAGTGTAGTCGTTTGATCAGAATTCATATTCGATCGCAGCCCTATCTGTTTTAAAAAACAGAGTTAATTCACTGTTTTATTTGGGCTGTTTTCGGGCTGTTTTTCGGGTAGTTTTTGAAAACGTTTTCGATCCATTTTTGGGATTGTTCTCGGGTTGAGTTCGGGGCTGGAATTATAATAGTGTCAATGGCTATTTTTTTAGTGTTTCGGGGTGTCGTAAGGTGGTCGAACGATGGTCGAATGTTCGTAATTTCGAGCTAAAATAAAATAAAATAATAATGATTAAATAAAAATGAAATCATTTTTAGAATTTCACAAATAAATCATTTATAATTATAAAATTACGTTTGAGGAGAATAAATGAGTTGTCCATTTAAAAATTGGAGATTTAATTTAAGGATTTAAGTATTTAAATAGAATTAGCAAAAATAATAATAAAAGGCTTTTAATTCATAAAAATTTGCATATCATAATTGTATTCTTATAATTGTATTTTTGGGTGATTACTAGGTAAGGAGAGGCAGTCGTCGACTTCAGCGTCATGTGAGGAGTACATTCTTTAGGAGAGATCTTCAACTTAGCGGATCTTTGGTGTCAGGTGAGTACTCGTTGAATCTCATAATTTAGAGCCCTTTTTAATATATAAATATATATGTACAAATACGTGTTTTGAAAGGTGTTTTGCAAATGGTGATAAATCTACGGATCACAGATTTTTGGGAGAAATATTTTGGGTGAATAGTTTGTGAAATAAAACCGGGTGATTTTATTATACTAAGTGTTTTATTAAAAAGAGTCGGGAATTGAAAATATTTTGGGTGAGTTATGGTTTAGGAGTAAATAGAATAAAAGTAATTTTAAAAGGATGAAATGAGCTTTGTGGTGTAAAAATTGAATTTGGTGTGTATAAAAAGGGGCGTGTTTTGATAAAAGGAAGATATTATAAATTATATATAAATAGTGTGTGGTGAACTTAAATAGTCTTGCTATGGAATCGGTGGTTCCATGGATCATATGTACGAGGTGCGTACAGCCGGGTTCTCACGGTTAAATGAGACGATACAGGTGTTTCTTGTCCTTACTACTGGGGCTGGAGTAGTAGCCCCTGGATCATTTCTTGTGCCTATCCAAGAATGTACCCAGGGTATCAGATCTGACTTAAACGGGTGGTCACCAGACTTAATGACTCTTGGCTATTACGGCTCACAGGTGTGGTGTGGTGTGTGTGTGTTCAAGTGTGGTGGTGTGTGTGTGTGTTCAGGTGTGTGTGGTGTGGTGTGTGTTCTGGTGTGGTGTGGTGTGTGTTCTTGTGTGATGTGGTGTGTGTTCTGGTGAGGTGACTCAGTTTTTGGTGCCTTTCACTTGTTTTTTTGGTGTTGTGTGAGTTGGATGTTTTAAAAAGAAGTGTGCGTTTAAATGTGTGTTTTATAAAAAAAAGGGTGTTTTGAAAAGGTGTGCGTTCTAGTGGTGTGGGTGCGTGGGTGTATATTTTAATATATAAAGGTGATACTTAGTTACTTTACTCCCTCTTCTTTATGTTTTTCATTTGAGTATTCACCAGCTTTCCCTAGCTGACCCTCCCTTTTTCCTTCCAGGTGGTCGGTGTTTCAGTTCAGTTAGAGTACATCAGCCAGTAGTTGAGCAGTTGAGGTGCAGGAGTAGTTGGTGTGAGGAGTTGGTGTTTCAGTAAATCTGTTCAGGTATATTTTAATGTATTTTGAGAGTTTTCAGTTTTTTTTCAGTTCAGCAATTTCTTTTTAGTTCTTGTTGAGAGTGGTGTCTAGAATTAGTTGTGTTGATTGCCACGTGTCCGTCCCTGTATGGCCGGCTCTACAGTTGTCTGGGATGGGGCGTGACACTAGCCCCCATTGTTCTTGAGAGAAAAATCTGGGTTTCAGAGAGAGAAAGATGGTGATTTTCTTGAAGATGAATTTCGGGTGGAAATTGAAGGAAGAACTCTTCTCCAATATTGTTTACAACACAAGTAAGATCATCTTTACTAATTTTATTTCTTGATTTCATCCATTGTTAGGGCTAGATTGAGGGAATTATATCAAACTCATTTTTGGAAAAAAATCCTAGATCTAGAGTTCAAATCTTGAATCGAAGGTGTTTTGGTTGGTTTTTGATATTTAGATTCAAGTATGTTAGTTTTAAGGGTGTTTGCAACACTTGAGGGTGTTTGATTTTCTATGTTTTGGAGGTTCAATTGAGTTTTATTGACATTTGACGAAGTGTGTTATGTAGAAAATCGCAGAAAATTGTTACTGCTGTCAACCGGTATGAGCACCAGTATGCCGACCGATATGTCGGGCGATATATTGGATGCCTACCAGTCTTAACAAAAATCAATCAGTACATTTTGGCCTTAGGATCCTCACAAAAATAGCCTAACCGGCATGCCAGGTGGTATACCAGTCGGTATACCAGTTTGTAGCAAATTTGGGAAGTAGGTTTGGAAGGTTGTTAGAAAGGAAAATTTGGCTTAACCAGCATGTCGGGTGGTATGCTGGTTGTATACCGGTCCTGTACCGGTTAGTGTAAAACTTGAAAAATTGTTTGGGTTTGTTCAAAGGTTAGTCCAAGGTTTATCTCGAGTATTATGTAAGGGTCTTGGTGTCTTGAATTGGCCAATTAGAACCCTAAGTCACATGATTACATCATTAAAAAGGAATTTTCTTATCTAACTTAAACCCTTTAAGCAGATGAGGTGCCCGGACCTTCGGAGCAACAACTGTAGCTTAAATTGGACTCTTGTACACACCTTCAGTGAGTGTGTAGATTTTCTTCATATGTAGTTTATCATTAGGTACTTGTAATACTTGTTTAGTGATTGTTATATGATCAAGCATGCTACTTGTTGTTACACTTCCATGGTTGCATGATATGTTCTCAATATGACTTAACATGCCTTTGATTAGTGTTGGAGTTTTGGGGTGCACTTCTCATATGTATAGATGCTCACATGATTAATTGATTGATGTAAACTCTTGGGGTATTGTTATCCAACATCCATGATATCGTATGCTTATTTTATTAGATAATAGTGATGAATGCAAATTAATATTGTGATTACTTGGTGTGTGCAAGCATGTATACATTTGCATAGATTGTTACATAGTTGAGATATGAATGTGTGATATTCTTTATGTTGTACATCCATGTATATCTATATCACCATGTGGTGACAATTGGTGTATTCCCAACAACAGGCTTAGAGGGCAATAGATGCTTAGCAATGTGGTCCTAAGACGGTAGATGCCATTTCGTGGGAATGTTGTATTCCGGTTGCAGTGTTGAGCAACAGTAGATACTTGGCAATGTGGTCTCAACGCAATGCTTCCATTCACGGAATACTAGGGCTTGATTGATTCACCGTATGGATAGTGGGTTTGATTGGTTCACCAAGCTTCCCAATTATTAAAAAAGGTATTTTATTTGCATACATTAGCATATATAAAATTATATGATGGATGGAGTCTTGTTATAGGGGATAGACACAACCCCTTCGTTATCCTTTATTCTTTACTTATATTACATCTAATGATTTACTATTTTGACTGTAAATCTGACCCTCCTGGATATCTTTTGTTTGTTTTATTTGCAATCTATATCCATGTCAAGAGGATTAGCTGGATTCACTACAAGCCATGTTGCCATGCTATATGTTAGAAAGAGTTAGAAGGTGGCACTCCTTCTTGGGGTTCCTTTTACTTGGTTATTTTTTAACAGTTGTCTTTAGTATGAGACGCGTATTTATTGTGGTAGTTGAGAGTTTGGAATTCAACTACGGTTTGTTTTATCTAGACATTGTAGGAGCTTCTTAGTACTTCTGTTGTAGTTATTAAAGTTTTACTTTGATAATAAAAATGTTTAGTAATTTCGCGGCAATTTATCTTATTGATAGTTATGAGAGATGTATCCTTGAGGTCTTTTGGGATAGTTGAGACCTCGTTGCATCATGATTTCGTTGCCAGATTATTTATTTTATTATATTCCGGGATGGGTTGTGACAGCTTGGTATTATAACACTAGGTTGTTAGATTCTAGAATGGGAAAGATTTGAGAATTTTTGTGAGTCAGAATGGAAGTGGTTTGAGTCTTCCACCTTTAGAGATAGGAGAGTCTTGAAGTTCTTAAGGCTTGAAGTGAGAATTTTAAGATTAGTGAGTGGTTGTATATCCTGTAAGTATTATGTTCATCACCTCGACGCCCAAGAAACTCCTTGAGATCCGGTTTGAAAAGTGCCTGATCAACGTATTTTCGAATAGGAGGTCTTGGAAAGTTAATTGGAAAGCATGATATATATCGGAATACCGAGTCTAGGTTGTTTGGGTGGTTGGTTGGTTGTGTCACGATCCAATCACACATGAGTCATGACCGGCCAATGAGCAAGCTCGCTAAAGACCCAAATTAATGAGTTTAGGGATTTATCGAACAATTTTAGATTGAATAATAGCAGAAAGCGTGAGAATAACCCAGAGAGTGTATCACTAGAAAATTACCCACAATAGTTCATTAATCTGAATCGGAGATACAATACAAGCCCTATGGCTGATACAAGAGATAAACAAAAGTTGAGATAAAAATTCCAAGGCTTCTATTCCTGCTCCTCAAATCCTGAAAAAAGTTTTAAAAAAATACATAAGCTATAAAGCTAGAGTGAAGTTAGTACATGCCCAAATTACTAGTTTCATGGACAAACAAATCATTTCCTGCAAGTAAAATCATCCTAGGTAATCATAGTATGAGTGACTCAATAGCCTCAAGAGTAGTATCATTGACCCCTTTTGGTCATATCAGATTTTCGGCATCTTTCATGCATGAAACTGCAATAAGTGCATACTGATTGCTTTGAGTATTCCACCTGAAATGTATGACTGTCAATCAGCCTATCAAGCCAACCAATTACAGCCTCCACGATAGCTATCCCAAAATTTGAAAAGTGGTATGATATCATCCAATGACCATCTGGTTTGGTCCCACCATATAGTATGTCCCTGTATGCATGGTATCTAACCCTGCCTCCAGTATTCGGGGTCTTATCCATTTATGACTGTATTCCATGGCCATGTCATGTTCGTGCCGATAATCACATAAAACATTTTCTACGTTTTGCTTATCCATGTAAAAAGGTTTTTCACAAGCTCTTCTATTTCAAGAGTGAGCAAGTGAGCAAAAGTACGAGTAAGTAAGGCATGTAAAGATTCACCTTTTTCTTGAATTGATTTCTCTTGGACTAACTCCTGAAATCTGCCAAAAAAACATAAGCAAACAAGACTAAGCTTCGTGCCGAACAACTAAAGCCATTGATGAGCTAAGCTAAGCTGGTCCGAGCTGAGCTACTAGCCTAAAGGGAACCAGACTACTCTGGTCGGCTGACCGAGCTCTTGTAAAAACATAAGTGACCGAAGGCCTTCTGTCCGGAGAATAGTGGACGGTTGGTGTTTATCAGGAGCATATTTATATTAACTAAGGTTCTTGAGGTCGTACTGGATTGAAGGGTCCTTATGCCGAGTAGAAGCTCTTCCGGTCTGAAGATCTGCCCAGTAGAAGTTCTGTCGAACAGACACTCTACGAGCAAGGGCTCTGTCGAGCTGCCAATCAAAGGGTACTAGTGGACTGAGGCAGTACGGGAAGTGGTGCTTCGGTCATAACTATAAGTAAAAAAGACAATAAGGTGGTCATAAGGTCTTAAGACTGATTGCCAAGCTACTGGCTGCTTAGCCAATCTCAAATAGCTAAGGATGCTTAGAGGCGGACTGTCCCTTTGCCAAGAAGAAGTGCTCCGGAAAGTGGGAGGTCGAATAGTGATGCAGGCCACGCCGTTGACATGTCCGCAAGAGGACTCGTGCAGAGCTGCAAAAACATAGGCCCTTCCCCGCAATAGAATATTGGGCCATAGTTGATTCACAACCACCTTATCCCAGCCCAATGCACGGCTCAGACCAGTATATGGGAATGCGGGAAGCATGAACTACATCACGGGAAGACGAAAGGCAGTGGTGCCGAGCTGTCGGACTCAATACAACACAACCAGTCTTGTCTTTGCTTGGCAGCCTATAAAAGGACAAGGAAGAAGGTATTTGTCCACCTGGTTTTTTTACCATGGTCGGACATATACAAGAGCCGAGCACCCAGTTCCCTCACACCCTCCCTGACCGAGCTGCCGAGGGGTAGGTCTCTGCTTGCATTGGTGAGAAGATCATTTCGAGCAATGAGTAGAAAGTAGGAGCCTCCTCCTGAGCACCGTGGCAGAGGTTGAAGTGATCTGTTCGACAAAGTCTTTCTCCCTCTATACGGCAAAGGATAAGACAGCTGGCGCCAACCTCTAGAAACTTGCTCCGTGAACTGGGACTTGCGCCTTTCTCTTTTTCTGGTCCCATAATAAATTGTAATTTTTGTCTTTTCTTATTTCTGTTACTTATCCGAACGATTAGGGTTTTGACTTTTCCTTTTTAGGCCTAATTATGTCGGTGGCCAATATTTGTACTTAGGGTTTGTTGCCTCTTTTGGTAATTCACGTGACCGCCCTATATATAGGGCCCTCACGTTCTAATGTAAAAGAGCTTTATTTTGATATTGAAACTTGACGATAAAGAATTTGCTTGTTTATTTTAACCAAATTTCTTCAGTATTCTCTATGAGAATCAACGAGTGTGTTTGAAGCCATTCCTCTAGGCATTTGTGAGCGAATCAATAGATCAACGAGCCTTGATTCTGGCATCTACGAGTAGATGAATAGATCGAGAAGAGAATCAACAGAGGTATTCTTGAGAATCAATCCGGCATTCTGTTTATCCCCCAGTTTCCGTTTCATTTCCGTTGTGTAGTTCGACGTTGCAAGGAGAAAAGAAATTTTCTATCTGCATCAGTTGGTATCAGAGCTCTTCATTTCGAGTCCTTCATTTCAAGTCCTCATTCTGATTTTACTAGAACACAGCACTCCAACTCCGCCAGAATTTCAGAAGATGGCCTCTAGAATAAGTTCCATCTATGGAGTTACAGAGATCAGGCGTCGATCTGAAAAGACGACGCCCATAAAGAAAACCATCCAGGCTGATAAATTTAAGCGATTGGAGAAAACGATGAAGAAAGTGGTGGACAGCGTCGCCACCATTCAAACCCAACTGTTACAATAGTCCCAACCATGACGGCGACATCATAGTTTTCTCCCACGATAGGTGGTGGAAGAGGATGACTCAGTTATTCATAGACCCGACGAGGAGGAATCTCTCCTCGTCGAAGGAGGTCTTCAGGAAGCCCTAGTGAGCCCTTTCAGTGGGTATGACAAGAATCCGGTCTATGACGAAGAACCTCTTCCAGAGGAAATTTCCACATGCCAGGAGATTATCTCCGAATCACTATCGATTTCAGATCTCACGATAGAATCCCTTGGAGGAATTCTTAGTCGCGAAACGCCCCAGAGGCGAACCATATCTGAAGGAGGAAAGGAAGTGGTGCAGAGGGGGCCTGCGTTACCTCAACAAGTTCCTCAGCATGGCAGCTCGGCACAGCTCATCCCCGAGCTATGTCAGTTCAGTTTGTTCCAACCCTCTCAGCGCGGCAACTCGGTACAGCTCATCCTCGAGCTCTGCCAGTTCAGGTTGTTCCAACCCCATTCAACGAGAAAGCTAAATCGAGGACATGCAACCACCAAGGATCGCAGACTCAAACCATGCACGGAACGCCCAACCCCCGCCATTCCGCAGTCCGGCATCACGGACCCGCACGTAGAGTTATGGCGACACGGGCAAGTGCAACAATAGCTCAACTTGCAAGCAACCATGCTCGGCAAACACGAGGAGCTCAGCCCAGGCCCACATCATTTCAACCTTGACTAGCCTTCACCTGTCAATCCACGAAGTCTAGAGTATGCGCTCCATGACAGGGCCCAATGAGTGCTAACTACACTGTGTGTGAAAATACAAGGCAAAGTAGGGGATCAAGATGCAAAGGCACTCCATCATCGGGCGTTGTTCCCCAATGGAATGAGTGTGAAGTTGAAGATTCGGGACCCAGGTAGGGGATCGATCCTGTACAAGTACCTCTGGATGACAAAACTTAACATGGATGAGATTGCAAGTTTGAGGTCGAACTATTCCCAACCTGGATAGGATGATGCAGGCCACGCTGTTGACATGTCCGCAAGAGGACCCACACAGAGCTGCAAAAACATAGTCCCTTCCCCGCACTGGAATATTGGGCCACAGTTGATTCATAACTACCTCATCCCAGCCCAATGCACGGCTCAGACCAGTATATGGGAATGCGGGAAGCATGAACTACATCACGGGAAGAGGAAAGGCAGTGGTGCCGAGCTACCGGACTCAATACAACACAGCCAGTCTTGTCTCTGCTTGGCAGTCTATAAAAGGACAAGGAAGAAGGTATTTGTCCACCTGGTTTTTGATTGTGGTCGGACATATACAAGAGCCGAGCACCCAGTTCCCACACACCCTCCCTGATCGAGTTGCCGAGGGGTAGGTCTCTGCTTGCATTGGTGAGAAGATCATTTCGAGCAACGGGTAGAAAGTAGGAGCCTCCTCTCGAGCACCACGGCAGAGGTTGAAGTGCTCAGCTCGAAAAAGTCTCTATCACTCTGTATGGCAAAGGATAAGACAACTGGCGCCAACCCCTGGGAACTTGCTCCGTGAACTGGAACTTGCTCCTTTCTCTTTTTCTGATCCCACAATAAATTGTATTTTTTGTCTTTTCTTATTTCTTTTACTTATCCGAACGATTGGGGTTTTGACTTTTCCTTTTTGGGCCTAATTATGTCAATGGCCCATATTTATACTTAGGGTTTGTTGCCTCTTTTGGTATTTCACGTGGACGCCCTATATATAGGGGCCTCGCGTTCTGATGTAAAAGAGCTTGATTTTGATATTGAAACTTGACGACAAAGAATTTGCTTGTTCATTTTAACCAAATTCCTTCGGTATTCTTTGTGAGAATCAATGAGTGTTTGAAGCAGTTCCTCTAGGCATTTGTGAGCGAATCAACAGATCAACGAGCCTTGATTCTGGCATATGCGAGAAGATTAATAGATCGAGAAGAGAATCAATAGAGGTATTCTTAAGAATCAATCTGGCATTCTGTTTATCCCCCAGTTTCAGTTTCATTTCTGGTGCGTAGTTTGACACTGCAAGGAGAAAAGAAAATTTTCTCTCTCCATCAACAAGTGATATGGGAAGGTCAGAGGCATTTCTGAAATGGCCTGGCATGCTTGCCTAGCTGAAGTGAGTTCAGCCAGAGGGTAAATAGGGCTCTGCCTGGACTGGTTGGCCAAGTGCCGAGCTAAATAACAACTGGTCTTGGTTGCTTAGACAAAGCCAAGGAAAGGGCTACCAAGAAGGGGTTAGCGCAGCCAAGTCCTTTGATGGATTTGTCGAACAAGGGTAAGAACAAAACATGATAAAATATGGCAGATGGATGAAGTGGTTACCTGAGTTCACATGGGCTGTTCGGATAAGCTTTTGCCGAGCTAATCGCTTCGGGAACACTGGTTCAGACAGTGGGATTCTTCTGGTTAAGTGGTCCGGAGAACTACTACACTTAGAAAATATTCTAAGTGTTTGGCTAGGGGGTTGCGAGCAATAGGGTTTTCGGTAAAGTAACTCTCTCTCTCTCTAGAAGCTTTGAATACAAGAAGGAAGTTGGTGTGAAAATTGAATGCTTGGAAGGGTCTTATTTATACACCAATGGAGGCCTTTGGGCTTGGAGTCTCATTAAATGCTAGGATTGACCCATCCTTAGGTCTGTCGAGCTGCATGTATGTCGACTGTTCTGAGGGCCCGCTGACAACCTCGGATGCCCTAAACATTGGGTGAATCAAAAGGAATCCTAGGATGATCTATCCCATCCGTGTCACAGCTGCCAGAGTTAGTGATTCAGTCTGCTAGATTGAGAACTGGCCGCGCTCTGGCCAAGGCGGGTTGGGTTGGTTCGGTCGGGTCCAGAATGGGTCGGTCGGTGGCGTGGCGGGCTGGGCTGGCCTGAGCTGGTCCAGACCAGATTGGTTTGTCCTGCTCTGAATAGCTGGGCTCCTCCACTTTTGGGATTCCTAACTTATTTTTAGATTTCAGATGGATCCATCATTCTAGCACCAAAGCCAAATGATTTAAAATATTAACACAACTCCGAAAATATTTCTAAAAGTCTGACATTCCCTACGAAATAGATTTTCTGTAAGTTGAGCAGTCCAAGAGGTGCACCAACCGCTTCTCATTTCAGTCACAGTATCAGAGCCGAATTTCCGGGTTTTTCCGAAAACTGTCCGAATGAATCCCAGGATATTTTTTATATTCATGATCCAACACAGCGATCATGAATATCAAATTTAAAATGTTAAAGTCAGAGTTCTCCGAGGGGACGGCAAAGCGCAAACAGAAGTTTCGGACCAAGATTCAGGACTCTGGCATGAGGTGGCTAGGATATTTTAGGAAGCTTCCTACATAGGATATTTTAGGAAGCTTCCTACATAGGATATTTTAGGAAGCTTCCTACATAGGATATTTTAC
>NMUG010009928.1:0-11114 GCA_002855965.1 Monotropa hypopitys | reverse complement strand
TTTTCATACGTGGTATTGATTTTTAGATGACCTATTGATGATATTAAGTATGGAAAACTAGTATAAATAGTTTTCCGATTAAGAAATAATCTAGAAATTATAAAGAAGAAAATAGTTGGCAAAATAAACGAACAGTAATCTAGAATTGGAAATGGAATTTTAAGAACACCAAACCGAAGGTATGTGTTAGCACAATGTCGTTAAGAAAAAATGCCCTCCTTATCGGAGGTGATGGAGGACTTGGAATCGGCAGATGCTTCCAAGAATATACTCAGTTGTTTTGGCATTGTAGCATCCAACTAGTCGATCAGTGAACTGTTACTGTGTTTTGAACTCTCTCTAGAATGAATAACAGAACTAGGAACATAAGTTTTTGTCGAAAAACGGGTGCGGTGTTTTTTGGTGGATGGCAGAAGTAGTTTTCGTGGTGTGTTCGAGACTGTTTTGGATATTCAGTCAGAATGTCTATTTTATACAGGGCCGAGGGAGAGTAATAACAGAATTGAATTCGTTTCAATGCTTGTAATTATCACACTTTGAATGCTAATTTCTTATTCATTACTCAATGAATTTTAATAATTTTTTGTGAATTAAATTTCTTAGACTCATCTTAATTGGTGTCATACCATTAATTATTCTTGGTTCAAAATTCATATAAATATTTGTTTAAAACTCAATATTTTCCAACAATTAATTCATATTTTGACAAGATATTGTCATTCCAGATGATATAGTGGCAATCAGAGGAGGTTTTGGACAAGATATTGATGGTATATCAGGCAATATATTACTAATATTGTATCATTTATGATGAAATCTTGTTGATATTTTCATTTTAGATGACAAGCAGACCAAATCAGATAATAGGACTAATAGGGGCTGTTTGTTACCTGAAAATTGTCATTTTGGAGCATTAATCTGGAGACATGGAAGGCCTCCTCATGATCAAGAATAATGGATGTATGATGGACTAAAGGATTGGGTGGAGACATTATGGTGGAAATGGGGTGTGAAGGCCTGCTGATGTGGAATGCTGTTGTGGCAATGGGGTGCTGATGTGGATGATGCTGATGATGTAGTAATTGTTGTTCATATTGCTGTTGATGTTGTTCATGGGTCATGTGATGAGCCATCTGCTGCTGCTCCTGAATGTCATGCTCCTCGCACGTGCCCTCCCTAAGATTTGAAACCTCACCACCCACAACTCCAACCTGATATGAGAAACAAATTCATTTCACATCCCAACATTAAAACAGTTAGTTCCCTCTCTTTCTCTTTCTCTATCTTTTCCTTTTTCTCTTTATCTTTGTTAGTTCCCTCTTTGAAGTTTCATTCTGCTTTAGGTTTACTTTCATTTTTTTTGGGTGGCAGATAAAACCTAAAGAATTTATTCTTTGAAGTTGGAAGGTTGGATTCTTACTGTTAGCCAAAGACTCTTACGGCCACTAAAGATATGTCAAGATGTATTTAAAAGAAAGTGTAGTCTGATAGAGAGTTACGTGAAGGGAGTTTGTAATTTATTTTCATGCTGTTTTTGAAAGCAAGAAGTGTGAGAAAAGCAACCCTTGAACTATTTTTTCTGTTTTTAGTTTAACAACCCACAACAAGAGGATGGAAACAAGACAAGAAAAAGTTATAGGCACATTATTTTGTAGAGAGATTTCATACAAAATAAAGAGAGAAAAGTTCATGAGCATAATTTGCATATAAAAATCTCATTGAAATGTTTTTATTTTCTTGAAATTAAACCAAATTAATGTAGAAATGACATTTTAAAGTTAAATGAAGTTTCATTTTCGTTTATTTCATTACAAACTAAAAATGCATCATTTAATTTTCCAAAAATTGAGCAAATAGATTACAAGAATGTAATATCAATTTGCATACCTCATCAAAGCTTTTTCTAAATTGGTTGAAGGCAAACTCATCAGCTTTCAATTGATGAATATCCATATAACTTGACATTCCACCAACTGCTGCACCAGACATTTGATCATCTCTATGAGTCATCACAGTTTCCTTGGAAGCTGAAGAACAACTCCCACTTCCACCACCGTCAGCGGTGGCTCCACCGCCACTCCTTTCCGTCCAATTACACTGCCTCGGTTGAGTCTGATAAAAAATCTTCGACACAACGAGCTCTCCTTCCCTCTCCTCCTCGTGCTGACCCAAGTGATATTGGTGCATTACCCAATTTGTTTTCTCAGGCTTTCGATTCTTTCCGAAATTCGTATACAAAACTAGGATTTTCTTGCACCCTTTTTGCTTTCCGTTGGCCATAACCGGCCTTGTTTTTCCTGTCTTGTGCCACCGCGTTTCACCGCCTTGTAAATCGCATTCAGTTTGAATTTTCCTTCTCTTTCTTGTTCCAGTTGTGTAGGCCTTTGATGGCCTGTGGAAGAAATGTTTGCTCAAGCCATCTCTTGTCACTCCTGAAAAGAGACAAAAAAATAGTTGAGCAAAAAATGGATTCTTGACAAGTCATAACAAACCCTAGAAAACCATGACATTGTAGCTCAATTTTGGAACTAAAAAAGGCACTGTAGCGACTTGTAATTTTGGAAAATATTACTGTAATTTTAGATTAGTCTTTATTGAGAGAAAGGGAGAGAGAAATTAACAGTAATTTCTGACCTGGAAGTTTTTCAGGATGAGTATAACAAATCCCATCTTCCCCTTCAATGGTGGGGATGAATTCATCAATTAAAGGGTGTGATTTAGAGTCTTTAGCATCCACCTTTGCTTCAAGATGTTCTATCAATTCTTGGTCTGTTGGATCAAATTTCACTCCAGCTGGCAGACCTACCCAGTCCTTCACAACTCCCTCAATTCACAATTTAATTAATATCCGTCAAATAAAAAATGAAAAATTACTACACAGAGTTACAAAAATATTTCCAATTTAATAAAAAAAAATTAGTGTTGAGGCCAAGAATATTAGGAATATTATGAAGAGAATATTTATGGGTACCGGCTTTCCGTCCAGCTTGTGTCCACAACCAGGGCAGTGTTTTGATCCACACAACTGATGTTCTTCAAGCTTTGCATCAATTAGATCAGAGCTACTGATTGAACCCAACTGAGTAGTAATACTCTTATTCATTCTAATTATCAGCTCAATCAAATATTTTCCATAAATACCAAAATAATCGCCTTCTTATTCCCCCAGTTCAGCTCTCCAGTCTCTACTGTTGGGATTTTGATATGATGAAAAAAAACCTTCTTCAACAACTGAGAGATCAATCTGAATTTCTGTTCAATTATCTGCAGAGGAAAAAACAAATTTAGTTACTGGGTATTTTGGGATGAACATAAAATCATGAACTAATTCAAAATCTCAGAAAACAATTTCTGTGAATGGAAAAAATCATATACGTAAACAAGAAATTGAACAAGACCCAGAATAGGTTACCGATAGTGGAGAAATCTTCACTGAGAGAGAGGTGGAATAAGAAGAGGACAGAGAGGAAAAGAAACTGTCAAGGTAGAGAGGATTGTTGTATAAAACCTGCTTTAACCATTGGGAATAAACCAGAATTCCATGCACTTTAACTGAAGCAAGTGAGATAAAGGAAAAGATGCCTCATACATACACCTCCTGTCTATAGACCGCCCTCAGCCCACCTTTAACTCTTTGCCAATTTGAGCCACTCATGTACTTTTAGGTTGTTTGGAGAGGGAGAGAAGACAATTAGTTTTTCTACTGGGTAAATTACACCATTGGACCCTAGTGTTTTAGTAGCATATATATTACATCTATTCTACTTTGTAAATTCAATTTCAGCAATGTGAACCATATGTTTTGTTCTTGTTTAAGATTGTTCATACCATAATCTAAAATGAAAAAAACAATTACAGACTTTTTTAACAAAATAATTTGCTCAGAAATAAAATTATTATTTTCATAACGATATAATAGCTATCTTTATAGTTCCATAATGATTCAATTTATGCCCATGTCTATTATCTAGATATACCAAGAACGATGTATAATTTAATTAGGCTACTAAGAAATATTTACTCATGATACGAGCAAATTTTTTTGGTAAATCGGAATATATTAAACGATAAAAAACCACCCACAAAATGCTTAGAAACAGCGTCCAAAGTCTCAAAACACAAACAAAACCAAACAAACCAAAAACGAACAACATCCCACCTCAGCCCACGCTGAATTAGTCCAAAACATATCGAAAAGTTTAAGGCACTCCCTTATCCAAAATTCCCTTACCGAGACCGACATATTTTCCAGCATTGTTAGGTTGTCATCCCCTTCTCCAGCCGAGCCAGGTGATCAACGCATTGGTTAGCACTCTTAGGGATGTGCTCGAGAGAAGCTCCCGTCCTACTCAGCAGCGTCTTCGTCTCCTTGATAATATAGTGGTGTGGATGGTCGTTGTCCTCTTCACTTTTAAGCAATCTGATAGTTTGTACACAGTCCGTCTCTATTTGAACATCTTTCATGTTTTTCTCGTAGATAATCGTCACCCCTCTGTAAATTGCCCACAGCTCCGCAGCTAAACTTGTTTCCCATTCGAGCTTCCCACAAAATCCGAGCACCCACTCGCCATCTATGCCTCTGAAAATTCTCCCACATCCAACCCTCTTGTTGGCCTCGTTCCAGCTCCCATCAGTATTCAATTTTAGCCCTGTAACAGGTGGAAACCAATTAGAAGGTGTCGAACCTGGCTGCAAGATAGCATTGTTCGAATTGAAGGCGTTATGTATCTCTCGGGCAAAATTCACGCTTTGGATAGCTACTGAGACAAGATTTGGGAAAGTTTTTTCGAAAACAAATTTGTTCCTGCTCAGACAAATGTTCCAGAGTGTGGAGAGGAATAAAATCCCAACTGCCGAAGAATCCCTCGTGTTCGGTTCCAAACAAAGTTTCAAAATATCCAGAATAAGAACATCAGCGCCTACATTTGAACACAGCCATCTGTTGCCAAAAATGCAATTCCAAACCTTTTGAGAGTATTCGCACTCGCGAAATAGATGTTGTACATCCTCAATCCCGTTGCTGCATCTGGGGCATACCCCGGTGGTATTCATTCCTCTTTGCAACCTGAGGCTGTTAGTGGGGATCTTATTGAGGCATATCAGCCAGATAAAGCATTTAAGCATATTGGGGCATCTCATTTTCCAGATCCATTTCCATCTGGGAGTGGGGTAAGTTAATTTAGATAATTTGTTAACAGTGCTCGTATGAAACTTACCATTGCTAGAGGGGGTCCAGAGAGGGGTATCTCTGGTGTCTCTGGTCAGGTTTAGAGTTGTCGTGTGGATATTATTGATGATGTTCTGGAGCACAAGATGGCTAATACTGTCTGTGTTACACATTCCATTTTCAATAAGAGTTCAATTCAAACTTTAGCGTTGGACTTCGTGTGATCTCTCGGGTAAGCATGGGCCAGAGGTCCATCGCTAACCCACCAATCATTCCATAAGTCCACCCTTTCGCCATCACCAATCTTCCATTTAGTATTGGTAATAACACAAGTCCTCATATTGGTGATATTTTTTCAAATATGTGATGCATTACGTTTCTTGTGCCAATCAAACCCCTGTAGGTTACCAAGGTATTTGTCCCTAAGGATTTGGATCCATAGGTCCTTTTGGTTTGTATTGACTTTCCAAGCTAGTTTGGTAGTAAGGCTGTTATTTGTATGTGTGGCCTGTCTAATACCCATGCCACCTTTCTCCTTGCTTCTACAAACCTTGTCCCAGTTAACTAGGTGAATTTTGCGATCTTTATCCGTATCTCCCCAAAGGAAGTTACGGTTCAATTTATCTAGAGTATCACAAATGTTGCAAAGAAGTTTAAAGGTCTGCATAGTATAAATTGGCATTGCATTGGCCACATGCTTAATAAGCATAGCTCTCCCCGCCAAGTTTAGTGAACTTTTAGCCCAACCTGCCAGCCTTCTTTGCAATCTATCAGTTAGGTCATTGAAGGTTGGTCTGATAATCCTTCGATGGTTTAGGGGAACCCCAAGGTATTTCCAAGGTTAGTTGTAAGGCTGATACCAGCCTTAGTATTGATTTCTTTGGCTTTTCTCGAGGGGGTGTTAGAAAAAATAAACAACTTAGATTTAGCTTTATTAATGAGCAGCCCTGACTGCTGGCTAAAAAAATTCAGGACATTCATAATTGTATTGCAGTTGCGAGTGTTAGCCCGACCAAATAGGATGAAGTCATCATCATAGAAAAGGTGGGAAAGGTTGACATTGTTTTTACCAAGTCCAATCCCCTGCCACTCACCTCCTTCCACCTTATCGATGTGTGAAAGTCTTTCCATACAAAGCACAAACAGGAAAGGAGATAGGGGATCTCTCTGTCTTAAACCCGGCGTGGGTTTGAAGGTCTCCAGAGGTTCACCATTCCAAAGGATAGCCATAGTCGTGGTGCACACACATTCCATAATGAGTTCCACCATATTAGGGCTGAAGTTGAAATACTGAAGAGTATTGTGAATGAATTGCCAAGATAAGGTATCATAGGCTTTCGCGAGGTCTATTTTGAAGACCATGTTTCCATTCTTACCTCTTTTGTTCCTGATGGAATGCATGGCTTCCTGGGTAATAATGATGTTATCAGTCGTGCACCTATCTTTGACAAAACTACTTTGAAAGGGGCCAATAATCTTGTCAATAATAAGTCTAATTCTGTTGATAATGACTTTAGATAAAATTTTGTAGAGGACATTGCATAAGATAATGGGTCTGAACGAGAGTACCGTATCTGGGTTGTCATTCTTTGGAATGAGCACCAAGAAGGTTTTGTTAATGAAGTTAGGGATTTCTCTAGTATTAAAACAATCCAGGATAGTAGGGAGAACACATCCATACCAACAATGTCCCAGTTCTTTTGATAGAAAAGGGCATGAAGTCCATCAGGCCCAGGAGCTTTAAGTGGGGCCATGCTCCTCACTATGTCACTAACCTCTACTTTTCCGAAAAAAGGAAGGGAAGAAGGAAGGGGAACCGTGGTCTTTTGGAAGAGGAGGCCAGGAGTTGCGGGAAAAGGGAGAGGAAGAAGAGAGGGTAAGAGAGAAAGAAGAACATAAGTTTGTTCTACCTGTAGAACAGTCGTTCTCTTCCGATAGAGCAGAAGGGGTTTGCGGAAGGAAGAAGAATAGAGCTATGTTCTTCCGATAGAAGAGATCTACTCTACCGGTAGAGCAGAGGGAGTTGGGGAAATGTAGAGAAACAGAGACTTGTTCTACTAGTAGAGGAGCTATGCTCTTCTAGTAGAACAAGAATCAAGGAGTTGGCTGGGTTTTGGCAAAGCTTGTTCTTCCGGTAGAAGAACGCTGCTCTACCGGTAGAGCATGAGTTAAAAGTTCGGGAAATTTTTGGAAATCTATCCTGAGTATAAATGCTCAATTTAGGGCTTTCCTAAGTCATTTTTTGGGTTGTCTCTCTCTCTCTCTCTCTCTCTCTCAGCTACCAGACCTGTCAGGTGAGATTTCTTTCTCTTCTCAACTTCTCTCTTCTCTATCTCTCTCCTTACTTGGAATCTAGGCATGAGGTCTTCTTCAACCTTGTACCTAGTGTTCTCTACCCTATCTCATCCATATTGAATCGAGATTCGAGGACACCCTCTCTAGGGTTTTCTCTCTCTATCTCTATCTTTCTCCACCTTCTTTCTAGGATTGAGAAGGATCCTTCTAGCGTTAGATATTTTGGTCTTCCCAAATATCGGAGAGGACGGCAAGAGCTATCTCGTGACGTGTTTGGATTGTGTATGTGCGAATAATCTATCACCTAGAGATTTTAGGTTCTTGAACCAAATGTGGGTAACTCTCTCTCCTATTTAGTATGTATATATGTGTGGTTGTTTTCACCCTGTCTTTTCCTAGAGTTTTGTTAGCATTTGGTTTTGTAGGGGTTTGAGTTGGAGAAATTTTGGTCCTAGTCTTGTGTGAGTATGATGCCTAGGAGGTTGTATTCGTGACCTTGAAATTTATAAAGGCCAAGTGTTCGATATATTGATTGAATGAGCATAAGTAATTGATATTGGGTATTGTGAAAGTGTTGTGGACTTCTAGTAACCTTGGGTGGCTTTGGAAATCCAATGGGCACAACGTGTTCGATGAATTGCCCGAGTGAGCTATGAGCATGACTTGTGAATCTTAAGTATCGTGTTGAGGTCATTAGGATTAGTGTATAACCCTAGGACCATATGAGCTCCATATGTTTGATGAAATGCCCGTCATGGGCTTGGGTGTAGTTGAAAGATCCTTGGTGTAGTATGATTAGATTGAAGCCACCATATGGTTATTGGATGAGCTTTTGGTGGGATGATTTGAATGGTAATTGGTGTATTCTGTCCTTTGAGGATTAACAATCGAATATTCAAATATTCAAGTTGATTATCTAAAGATTGACTTAATGTATTCAATACATGCGAAAATGATGAAATACTGCAAGAGAGTATTGTTGTAACATTCTTATATTCATCCAAGAGAATTGTATTCCATGTATTCAAATGTATTCAAAGATAAAAATAATGGAAAGTGCAATCACATCCTTATATGTTTACTCAATATTGTCAATAGGAATATGTGCAAAGTGAACCATCAATAGGATCATAGGGAGCAGTAGAAATTTTCAGTTCAATGAGTAAGGTGCAATAAACAATCTTATTCATCTCCCGTAAAACTAGCCTTTCTTCTCACCACTTGCCTCGTAATAAAAATTGGAAGTATTACTTTTGGGAAGAGTGCGAGGGATGTCCTCTTCAAATTTTGGGAGTGTCTCATCACCGATTGGGTAATTAAGAGGGAATAACATATCCCCAATTCTAGAAGTTCCAGAGAAGAGACCTCTTTGTTGGTAAGGTGTGCCTCTTCTAATGGGTTGGTGGGGTGGGCTGACTCACCAGATAGGTCTTGAGAGTCCATAGGTGTAACATCCCAAACTCCGAAAACACATAAAAATTAAAATTTTAAAACTTTTACTTGCTAACCAAAACCTCAAGTAATATTCGCCAACACTAAATGAAAGAAACAACAGAACTTCAAACATGAATCCCAATAGTGCTACCATTACACATAAACCTCCAAGGGAAGAAACATCAATGAAACGACTAAACTACTACAAAATCCCAATACAAGTCTCTGAAAATGAAAAGACAAATAAGAGTCTACCAAAGGTGCTAAAATCAGCCACAAGCACCAAGTCTTCTTCACTAGATGACACTAGCTCACCAATCTCACTCAAGCATCCAAATAGCTCCATCCTTGTAGTGGACCGCTAACCCTGAGACTTATTTCCAAATCAAAGACAAGGAAACAGAGTGTGAATATAATATTTCCAACTTCCAAAACATAAGTAATAGTCGTGACAGAAAATCATGAATATGAGCAGTTATGACTTTCATTCCAGAATACATCTCATGCATGATACTTTACATATACTGGCCAAAGCCCTTTTCAAAAGATTTGAGCATCTCATGCTCTGAACATAGCTACTACTATAGGTAGTAGTTCGTACGCCCCGTGCACATTCTTTGGGTACGTCCCACGCACCCGTTGGACTTACGCTGGTTGCCAACCATTGGCCTTACTAAATTACCAACAACAACACCCATCCCACGGAGGCATGCATAATATATATATATATATATATATGCATATTATGTTTTCCATCTCAACTCATGCATTCATGTGGATGCATATCATTCTCATCATGTATTTATCTTCATGCATCTCATTCTCATCATGCATTTATGTTCATGCATCTCATTCTCATCATGCATTTATGTTCATGCATCTCAACAACAATAAAACAGTCATGGTCTGGGGCAATATTAACAGTTAACCAAGAAAACCAATTGCGAATGTACAATCAAAAATACCATATCCTTACACTCACCAGCACCGTTGTTCAAACATTTTCCTTGCCTGGTTCAAACCTTTTCCTTGCCCTTGAGGGAGGCCTCAATGCCTTCCTCGAGTATCCCTGCCAAAATAATTACAATTTCAGTCCATATTGCAGTTATAAATTGGGAAACAAATAAGGAATTATTAATAAAACCTTTACATGCCTTAACGTACCAAAAATTATCTTTACATGACGTTATTTAGATATTTTTCATCTCCCAAGGACTTAACCACATTTTCGGACAGAACACCTCCCAACCGGTCGCCCTGACTTCCCAACCGGTCGGGCCATGCAACCCAACCTCCAACCGGTTGAACTCCACTCCCAACCGGTCGAGCTCTACCCAACCTTGGGCAGACTCAATCCTAACCGGTCGGACCCCCTGCTGATCCAAAATCTACAGAACGAATTTTTTTCGATTATTACGATCCTAACTTCGCCAAACTCGATTCAAACACCTCAAATCCCAAAAATCAAAGATTCCAAAGTGTTCTAAACATCCCACACCATATATACTCAAATCTAGACCTTTACAACCATTTGATTCATCAAACATTCGAGTTTTGAAGATCTAGATCTAGGTTTTTCTTCAAAAAACTAGTTTGATACAAAACACTCAATCTAGCACTAAAAATGGATGAAATCAAAAAATAAAATCGGTAAGAATAATCTTATTTGAGTTGTGATCAAGGTTGGAGAAGAGATTTTCTTCCAAAAACCATCCATGAAATTTTTTCAAGCCATTCCCTATCTCCCTCTCCCTCTAGGCAGATTTTGAGCAAGAACAAGAATGGGGGCTAGGGCATCCCCAACCCCTACAAATCCGATTTTGACATTAATTTACCTTCTTGCCCCTTCATTAATCCCCCTAATGATCTCACTTATCTTTATACTTATTAATTAATAACATAGGAAATACATACAAATCTGATTAATTACTCTTTTAACTCCAATAATAAACAAAGTAGGTTTATTATTCCCTTACTTTCTCCTTTGATAATTGTTAAACATTTTAAAATTATTATTAACAGAAATGGGTATTACAACTCTCCCCCCTTAGGAGATTTCGCCCTCGAAATTAAAACACCATAGATACTTATACCAACCAAACCTTAAAATCTACCACTATTTTCTTCCATAACTTTCTACTTTTTGACACAAGGTTATATCTTTCAGAAATTCGACAAGTCCCATTTTCCATAATCTCTCATCCATTATTTACCATTC
>NMUG010009927.1:0-11114 GCA_002855965.1 Monotropa hypopitys | reverse complement strand
GCTCGGATCATCAAAATTTGCTCGGGAAATGGACCTATGGGGACCTCCGGATTTTAAGTCCTTATTTTGTCTCCTGATGGGAGATGGACTGATATATATATATATATATTATGCATTGCCTGCGTGAGACGTGTGACGTTATTGACAACCTGAGTAAGTCTAATTGTTGGTAACCTGAGTAAGACCAACGGGTGCGTACCAAAAAATGTGCGCGGGGCGTACGAACTATTGCCTATAGTAATAGCTATTTTCAGGGCATGGAATGCTCAAACCTTTTTGAAAAGGGCTTTGGCCATCATATATGACAGTAATTTGCATGGGATGCAGTTATGAAAGAAAATAATTTGTTAATCATTCTATGATTCCATCACTGAAATTGCTTGAGATTGGAAGTTAAAAATATCAGTCACACTCTGTTTCCTTGTTTTGACTTGAAAATAGGTCACAGGTCTAGTGGTCCACTACGAGGCTGAGGGAAAGAAGATGCTTGGATGATGATATTTGGCTGAGGTCATCGTTTGAGGATTTCCATGCTTGTGATTTATAGTAGCACTTTTTGGGTAGAATCGAATTGTTACTTAGTTTGAAGAGGTGTATTGGAGACTATTCGGTAGTCTAATTCCTTTTATTTTGTTGGTGAAATTTTGGGGCTAATGAGTACTTGTATCATTAATGGCGTCTTATTCTAGAGGTTTTACCTTCGTTCATTTACTATGTTTCAGAAATGTTATTGAGTATTTTTATTTAAGTAAAAATTTTAAAATTCCGCATTTTGAGAAATTATGAGTTTGGGATGTTATAACTTGGTATCAGAACCAGGTTCTAGGTCCGAGTTAGGGGACCATGTGATTAAATGTAATTTGTACTTGAGATGTGAGTTTGAGGTAAGTGTTGGGAGTTGTGATATTAGTGTTTTGTGACTATTATGTGTGTCTTTAACACCCATGGGACTTGCCTTGAAATCCGATTGGAAGGACGCCTGATCAACATTCTCTTCTAATGGTAAGTCTTGGGAAGTTAAGTGAAAAAACATAGTATAACAAAATGCTAAGGGTTAGGTGGCTAAGTAGTGGACCTTAGGATGTCGAGTCATGCTTTGAGTCATTGAAGTGTGTTTGACTAATGCGTGAGTTTTTGACATCTAATACTTGTTTCTACCATATTGTTTCTTGTGTTGTGATTTTCTGGAAAACAATGGAGCAGAACAACTAAGGGATTGAGGAGGAGGCCAATGTGAATGGTGAGAATCCAAATAGTGGTGGGGTGTTCCACCTGTAGTTGGAGAGGAGGCCCGAATGATGGCCGCCATCACTCAATTGGCAGATGGACAACAAATGTTAATTCAGTTGCAGGCCAATCAGAATGTGGAGAGGGGTATGGGTACGGGTCTTTTAGAGATATTTAAACGGTTGTGTAGTACGGTGTTCGAGTGGTCTAATAACCCTGAAGTGGCTGAGGAGTGGTTGAAGGAGGTGGAGTTGGTGTTAGATACTATGGGAGTCGAGGAAGATCAGAAGGTGGTTTTGGCGACCTTTCTTTTTACGGGAGAGGCTAGAAATTGGTGGAATGTCTTTAAAAGGCAAGAGGTGACACCGACAATTGGAGTGGAGCCGGTTGCACCCAGGGCTATCACTTGGGGTAGGTTTATCCAGGGATTTAACAATAAGTTTTATCCCGACAATTTTCGTTTTGTGCAGGAGACGGCTTTCACAAATTTGAAGCAATGGAGTATGTCAGTGAGTGAGTATGAGGCAAGATTTACTGCATTGTCCCGGTATGCACCATACATGGTGAGTTCGGAGGATTTGAAGTGTAGGCATTTCAGGATGGGTCTAACGCCATGAGTGGCTTCGAGGCTGTTGTTTTTTAAAGAGAGATGGATTATTCAGACCTTATGGACATGGCGAAGAGGATGTGGAAAGACATTCAGGATTATCGCGAAATAGAGAGTCACTTAAAAAGGCGAGGTATGATAATAGTGGAAAATCTGGGGGAATTAGTTTCAAGGGTGGTGAGTCAAGATCAAAATTTGATAAGGGGAGGAGTGGTGGAGGAAATAGAAACCAAGGGAGTGGTTGGAGTGGAAACCAAAAGAGGAGTGTGAATCAACAGTCGGGGTTCAATGATAGAGGTTTTTCCAGGCGGTGTTTCAAATGTGAGTCACCGAGATTGTACATCGGGGAATACCGGGCTGAAATGTTTCAAGTGCGGGGGAATGGGTTACAAGACTATTCAGTGTGTTCAGCCACTCAGTTACCGGTTGTGTCAGTGGGGAGTGCGGGAGGAGGTGCTAACAAGGGAACTGCGGGTCAGCCTTCTCATGGCAGGGTGTTCGCTCTAGATCGACAAGCGGCTCAAACAAATCCGGACATGGTGACAGGTATGATTCGTGTATCTACTTTATATGCACGATTTTTGATTGATTCCGGTGCCACACACTCCTTTGTATCTACAGTTTTTGGTTTACACATGGATAGAGAATTGTCACCTTTAGGCCACACCTTGCTTGTGTCGACACCAATGGGTAATGTGGTAAAACTTGAGTCATACTATCCGGGTTGTGAAATTTGGGTGGGTGACGAGCCTTTGTTGTCAGATTTGATTCTACTAGATATGTCAGATTTGGATGTGAGTTTGGGGATGGATTTCTTAGCCACTCATTTTTCCGTTATCGATTGTGTCAGTAAGGAAGTGTTGTTTCGCCTTCCGGGTAAATCTAGTTTGACAATTCGTGGTGATAGTGTAGAGTTGCCTATATGTGTCATTTCGTCTATAAAGGCTATGTCTTGGTGAGTAAAGGTTGCGAAAGGTTTTGGCTTATGTGATCGATTCTGAGAAGGGTGAGAAGAGTATTGGGGATATTCCTATTGTGAGGGATTTTTAAGATGCTTTTCCGGAAGAGTTGCCGGGGGTAGTTCCGATTAGAGAAGTGGAGTTCACAATTGAGTTAGTTCCAGGTACTAGTCCTATATCTATTGCTCCTTATAGGATGACACTTGCCGAACTCTATGAATTAAAAATGCAGTTGAAAGAGTTACTTGATAATGGATTAATTAGACCTAGTATGTCTCCTTGGGAAGCACCCATATTATTTGTGGAAAAGAATGATGGTTCGATGAGAATGTGCATAGACTATAGGCAATTGAACAAAGTCACCGTGAGAAACAAATACCTATTGCCTAGGATTGATGACTTTTTTGACCAACTTCAGGGAGCTTCGGTGTTTTCAAAAATTGATTTGAGTTCTGGTTACCACCAATTGAAAGTTATGTACTATGATGTTGCGAAGACTGCTTTCCGTACTAGATATGGACACTATGAGTTTATGGTTATGCCTTTTGGGTTGACTAATGCACCAACGGTATTTATGGACTTGATGAATAGGGTGTTTCAGTCTTATTTGGATTCCTTTGTGATAGCATTCATTGATGATATTTTGGTGTATTCGCGGTCTAGAGAAGAACATAAAAAACATTTGGGTTTGGTTTTGCAAAAATTGAGGGAGAAACAGTTGTGTGGAAAATTGAACAAATGTGAATTTTGGCTTGATCGGGTGGTGTTTTTAGGGCATGTTATCTCTAGTGAGGGTATTTGTTTAGACCCTAAAAAAATTGAGGCTGTGGTGAATTGGGAAAGACCGACTTGTGTAACTGAAATCCATAGTTTCTTGGGATTAGCGGGTTATTATAGTCGGTTCATCGAAAAATTTTCCGCTATTGCTATGCCATTGACTATGCTTACTAGAAAAGGGATTAAATTTGAATGGTCGGAGGAGTGCGAGAATAGTTTTCGGGTTTTGAAAGAGAAATTAGTTTCGGCACCTATTTTGACTATTCCGGAGGGGACTGAGGATTTGATGATTTATAGTGATGCATCGCATTGTGGCTTGGATTGTGTATTGATGCAGCGGGGGAGAGTGATAGCATATGCTTCGAGGCAACTGAAAAATCATGAAAGAAACTACCATACACACGACTTGGAGTTAGCGGCTCTAGTATTTGCACTAAAACTTTGAAGACATTATCTATATGGGGTAACTTGTGAGATTTTTACCGATCACCAAAGCTTGCAATATTTATTTACCCAAAAAGATTTGAATTCGAAGCAACGTAGGTGGATGAAGTTAATCAAGGATTACGATTGCAATATACATTATCACCTCGGGAAAGCGAATGTGGTGGTGGATGCCTTAAGTAGGAAATCTGTGAATAGAGTATCTTGTTTGACTTGTGCTAGAGTTGAGAAATTTTTTGAATTGAACAGTTTGGGTGTTGATCTGTCCTTGGGCTTGAATGAGGTTCTTTTGGCAAACCTTGTGGTGGAGCCATTATTTATGGATAAGATTAGAGAGGGGCAAAAGAATGATGTGTTCTTAGAAAAGATGCGACAACAAATTTTATTGGGTGAGAAATCGGAGTTTTGTATTCGTGGAGATGGTGTGTTGATGTTTGGGAATCAGGTTTGTGTACCGGAGGATGTGGAGCTTAGAAGAAATATTCTTGAGAAGGGTCATAGTTCCAAATTTTCACAGATGACAGTGATGCGGATGAAGATGGTGATGAAGCCATGGATGTTGGGTCAAATGATGGATGAAAAATCGAGACATTTGTTTTTACTTTGTAGGGATGCATACTCATTTTTGGGTCTACTAGTGCATATTTTGTGTAGTCACTGACAATCTTTTTGATCGACGATCTTTTTATTTTATGATGCTAAATGATAGTATTATCATCTTAATATTCTATGAAATAGAAATTGTCATAGACGTTTTGTTTGGATCTTGAATACCTTCTAATATTTTTAATATGAATAAAATAAAATTTCAAAAATAAAATCATTAACAATATATATATATATAATGTGTTTGTGTCCTAGTTTTTGGGAAAATCACGTGTATATGTATCCGTGTCGTGTCCGTGTCCCGTGTATGTGTCCACGTAATCAAATGTACTGGAAAGTTTTTTTGGATCTCATGTTGGGAAATTAGGACAGGAAAAGAAAAGAAAAAAACATTTTCGATGTCTTTCTTGCACAAATTTATACACAAATATGAATAATTTTCAGATTTATTTTAGAGGGGATATTTGCAAAAATGGAGACCGAAGGGCATGCTCAGTGGGAGGAGAAACGGCTGTCGTTGGACTATAGAAAAAATAGAAGATGGTATTTTGTAATTTGAGCAAGATGCAAAGGTGATTTAGTACTATAAATATGTGGTAAGTCTGTTTTGCTTGTTTTGCGGATTGCAGCCCAAGGCCTCCAACTTTCTCTGTAACATCCCAAACCAATTTTCCTTCCTTTATTTAGAAATACCATTTACCCAATCATTGCTATGTCAAAAGACGATAACTCTAAATACGAAAAACTAAATGAAACCTCAAGTGCAATAAACCAAAACCACAACCAAGATACAAGGACCTCAAATGCCCCAAAGCACACAAGTCTAAATCGTAAGACATTATACATATGAACACTGAACAACTGAAAAGAAATGTTAGCCTTGCTACTACGCGACTCCCCTCCAAGGACCTCACTTAGAAATGCTCTGCAAGTCCTCCATGCCTCGTAGTAGACCGCTAAACCTGCTACCTGATTTCCAAGTAAACACAGGAAAACCAAAGTGCGAGATATAGAATTTCAAGTTCCAAAGTAGGAAGGTTTTTCTCAAAAACAAGGTCGTAGCCAAACTTGTAAAACACTTGGTCCGAAGCCCAACTTTGAAATAATTGCATCGAAGTCCACCTTAAAAATGTTTTTTGGCTGTAGTCCACCTTTAATATGTTTTGGCCGTAGCCCACCTTTGATAGGATTAGGGCATCCCCCGTCACCTTTTTGACAATTTGCCGAATGCCCGTAGGCCACCTTTAAGAGAATATGCCCGAAGGCCAACTTTAACAATTGCAATAAAATGTTGTCCTAATGAAATGGAATATCTCATACACTCACCTTTGTTATTTAAGAAGATTTTACCTTTACTTTTTCGATGCCTTTTAATTTGCCGGCTCCTTTCCTGTCACAATTCTCACAAATCAATTGGAAATATAGAAGTTAGGAAAAAACTAACCCAATGAATCCATTAATTTCCTACATTCACTATATATATTCAACCTTTCAATATATATTCAACCTTTCCAAATTAAACTCCAATGAATACACATGCTTGAATTCAACCAAAGACTCATACTACCACGTGCATGCACAACCCATGCCATGAATTGAAATTCATACACACATATGCAAAAACCCAATGGGAAGATTAAGTCGACCCACCGATCTACCACAAAAACCACATGATTACACGAATTGAAACACTTAAAGAACTACATATGCAATTTCCAAACGTATTTTCCCCAAAATCTCTTTAATACATGCAAATCCTTTCATAAAAATCATGGATCCATAGTTTATGCACAACATACCCACACCCGTGGGTTCACACATGAATTTTCCAAAAGGAAGGATAGATTAGAGAGGAGAATCCAAGAAAACATTAAGCAATAGACGCATCTTACCAGGTGTAAGGATCTCTATGAACCAAAGATTACCAGGTGTAAGGATCTCTATGAACCAAAGATGCCTCGATCCACTCAAAAACTCTTCATCTCCTTGGAATTTCTACCAAAACAATTCCCTCTTTCTCTTTACCTCTAGAGTCTCTCTCTAAGATGGAATGTGGATATGGATGCTAATGACGGCTTAACACAATCCTAATACCAATTAGGGTACTAAGGAACCGTTTAATTGCATATAAATGCCCAAAATGCTCTCAAAACACTTAATCCCAACGTTATATTTTTTTCTCGTTGACTGACCAAATATCGATATCATGATCCTCATGATATTGATATCATAACACTTTGCTCCAACCTTCATTCAAAATGCAAAGTCGTGATACTGATATCCCACCAACCTATGATACCGGTATCCTGCCCTAACCAGATATCAGTATCATGCAACTCATGATACCGGTATCCCAGACCTCTCCACAGATGAAAGAAAATGCATGATACCGATATCTTGTTCTTCCATGATACTGATATCACAATCTGCTGTACAACACCACAACCTATACACAAACCAAGATACCGATATCATGCTCTTCCATGATACCGATATCTTGATATTCTGTCCAATTTCAAAAAAAAAAAAAAATCGACACCGATGACAAACCAAGAGCTTATATCAACAACTGAACCCGAAAAACATAAAATTCAACTCACACACAATCTAAAAGGATTTATCAACCTCAATTATGCACCTCAATATCACTCATTCATACCAAGGACAACTCAAAGGCGCAAAGCTAACAATATAAATGCACACCCAAAGTCATGACTTGAAACTAGAATCAACGAATTCTATATTCCTCAAGGTGAAAACATTCTACACCCTTATACATTTACACACTAGCTTTCAAAATCACGCAAAGTCCAAGAATAAGATTGTGCAAGTGTTGGTGTTGGATGTGTTTCCAGAAGAAGAGAAAGAGGAGGAGAGAAAGTGGTTTTTCCGGAAGTGGGGGTTTGAATTTCCAGAAATTGAGGAAGAAGGGGAGGCTGGCATGAGACTGGTTTTCCGGTAGAGGGGTAGAGGTTTGCGGGAATAGGAGAAGATGAAGAAAATGGATTCTTTATTAAAATAAGAGAACATGTATTACATTCTCTATGGCTTGGAATGCTAGAACACAACTGTTTGGTGAAATTTAGCTATGTTTTCTTGGAGCCTTATAGGCAAAGCAAAGTGCTTGCCGAACAGGAGTTTTTATCTCTGGATTTGTGTGTGATGGCCTGTTTGATAGACTTGTTGATTGAAATCTAGAGGAATTGTAGATTATTTAAAAAAAATTGAATGCCCAGTTGGTATCCATTAATGAGTGTCTAGAAAGGAGAAATGACAAGGACAAGCCTAACAGTTGGTAATAATACATGCAAAGTGGCTGTGTTCAGACTTGAACCCAAGACCTTAAGATTATTGAGACAAGTCTTTATCAACGGTCCAATTAGGAATTGTAGATTTTCTGCTATTTGGAAATTGAAGACACTCTCTATGCTCATATAACATTGGTGGAGATGGTCTTCCAAGGATACACGACCTCATGGAAGCTATAGCAGTACTACTGTTAGCAAATAGAAACCAAATGTCATATGAATATCCGTTCGACAGAATTAGTATTAGGAAATTTTTTTAGAGAACAGTTTCCTTGTTGCACAACTTGGAAGGAAAATGCTCATTGGGTTGTTTTTATCAAAAGTTTCATTTATTTCATTAGGTAGGTTGCAAACAGAAAATCCAACAGATATGCTTGCTCTAGATGATCACAAGACAGACATTGAGGTTGTTTGCAAACAGAATCTCCAGTCATTAGTTGTGTTGCTTCACATTTTAGGAAAATTCCTTAATGTTCAAGACATGGTATTATGATTTTTAAACGGTTGGTAGTCTTTTTATTTTATGTATCCATATATGTGTTCGTTTATAACAAGATTAAAATGCTTTAAGTGCATATTAGCCTGGAAATTGTTTACGTTGCAACAAACTTAGACTTTGGAGCTTTGTAGCACAGAATTAGACACTGGAGAAATGGCTTTCCCTTCCATGTTCTAATAAATTAGCATATCACAAATATTTGACATTGATAATCCAATCAAAGAACGAAAGACTATTTTTTCCTGAATGTAGACTGCTGTACTGCACCCCTGGAAATTCTTTTCCACACCTCCAATCTGAAACTATCCTAATTAAGGCATTTTGCAGTGGAACACCAAGTATTGGAGAGAGAGATTGCAAGGTTGCGACCCTTGTATCACCAGCAACAGAAACAACAGCAGCAACATCAACCATCTAATACCCATCGACGAGCCAAAAGTACAGACCTTGATGTCCAATTCACAAACCTGTCTTTAAAACAAAAGGACGCCAGTTTTGGGTGCAACCCTCTTTCTAGCGCACTTCAAAACTGATTGTATGATGTCGGTATGAGATCTGTGCCTTTCCTTAAGAAAGAAAATTTGTAGTTTCCATTGATCTGGATTAAGCTATTTCTGTCTTGGTTTGCTTTTTCCAGCAACTTTGCTTGTTTTATTTTTTGCCTTCTGTTTTTTTCTCTCTTTCTACTCTATTTGCCAAGTTTTCCTTTTTCTGTGCACCTGGTAGTTGTGCCAAGGACTTGTGTTCTTGGCAGGTGACTCACCGGAGGTGGTGATCTGAAACTTGACCGGAGATGGTGACCTGAAACTCGATTGATTTCCATCTTCTCTCCAGTTTTTTCCCCCTTGGTGAATTTAGTTGTATGTTGAAATCCAGTTAAGGGAACACATGTTTTGGGGTTTTACTTTTAATGCATTCTGCTAAGTGTGTTACTATAAAGCAATGTGTAATAAAAGCTATGCTTTCTTCTTCCGGAATTCTGTTCTATTCATGCTGCTGCCAAGTAGTTCCTAATAGGTGTGTAAAGGGTCCGGTTTAGTCCGGCTTGTATATATATTTCAAATCAAACTGTATATTTCTGTTTAGCCATTTTGCAATCTAAACCAAAATATTTCGGTTTGGTTATGTTTGGTTTAATTCGGTTTCTGATTTACAAAAAAACTAAACACTAAAAGAAGAAGAAAATAAGAATGTATTCCAGTTTTATGGAATAGTGCAACTATTAGAAACAATCAGTCTTCCTCCATGCATATTATTTGATTCCTATCATTGGCCCAAAAGAGTTGGTTATGAATCTGTTTTTAGTTGTTAACAAGAAATAACAGATTGTTGGGATCTGACTATAAATAAGGAAAATGAATTGTAAAGAAAAAATAATGATTTTCTACAAAAAAATATACAATTAAATTTCTCTCTATAATCCTCTCTTATTCCTGTCTTCTCCCTTAATTCTCTCACTCAGTGTAATCTTTCTTTCTATACTTTTGTTCTTAATTCTCCTCCTGGTGAAATGGTTCAAAATCTGGGGCGTGACACTGTATTACTGGTTTCAAGCTCATTATTAAAACTTGGATGGGCTATACTGGGAAAAATTTCAAAGGATATTCTAGACACATTTTCGGAGATGGGATATGAAAATTTGGCGGGATAGTTCAAGAAATTGGAACAAACAGGTACGATAGAAGAGTATCAAACTAAATTTGAAGAATTGAAACCATTGATACAGTGTCACGCTCTGGATTTTTAAATCAATTTTTTTAAAGTATAGATTAAATAATAAGAAAGGGATACAACTACTTGTCATCCAGATATAGTCAGTTGAGTTTCTTATTATATCACAGTACAGTACGAGTAGAAGTACAACAAAGTAGAGTGGAAGAGAAATACAAGAACAAGCATACTACAATTGTTATTGTGAACGGAAAGTAGGGATGGCAATTTCATCCAATCCGCCCCTCCCCGCTCTGTTCCCCGCCCCATTTGGATCGGTAATTCAGGGATTGTTTCGGAGATCGGGTAGGATTTGGAGTTGTTTTCTAAACTCCAAATGGGGAACGGGTTGGATGCGGGTAAGACCTTGTCCCCGCTCCATCCCCGCCCCTACCCGTTTAATAATATAGATAAAAATTATAAATATAAATGAAATATATATTATATATTACATAGACTTGTTAGAGTTACCAAACCTCCAAATTGTAGATAAAAACTCATCTTATCTTGCCCTCTCTCTGTACTAGGTTTGATTTACACGATTTACAGTGTAAGCACAATTTTCATGATTTACAATTTAAATATAATTTAGACAACGCATGTTTTGTAATTCCAATTGTGGTGAGGATTGAATCCAGTTCGCTAAGAGGTTGATGTACTACATGAAGATTGTTCGTCTCAGTGAATTGAGAAAAAACTAAGTATGATAGTCTCATTCGAAACATGTGGCTGTACGAATCGATTCACAATATTTATTGCAGACTTTTTTACAGATTATTTTTTGAACAATCTTTTTTTATTGATTCGATTCCCCGTTCCCCGTTTGGATATCCCCGATCCCCGTTTGGAGTGGGTATGAAGGTTAGAAAATTATCTCCAATGGAGATTGGAGTGGGTATGGAGGATGATGGTTAGTTCGTGGATCGGGGATGGAGACTGTAATATCCACCCCCGCCCCTCCCCATTGCCATCCCTAA
>NMUG010009926.1:0-11116 GCA_002855965.1 Monotropa hypopitys | reverse complement strand
CAAGTAGTTGTATCCCCTATTTATTATTTGAACTACTTTAAAAAAATGGTTTGAAAATCCAGGGCGTGACAACTTGGTATCAGACCTTTCGATTCAAATATCTTGGAGCTGTGAGGAGACACTTAGTCTCTATGGGTTCTCTTGGTCATTATATTATTCTTCGATCATGTCTGTGTGCTTGATGTGCTCTATCGTATCATGACCTTGTGTCTTTGAGGTATCTTGTATGTTTGTCTCCTTCCGTGAATTTTGAGTTTTTCCTTTCTTCAGAAGTTGAGTGTTGTTCCATTGTTGCAAGTCTAGTTGCCTTGCTGTGTTTGGGTGCTCTTGTGTCCTCATCTCTAGTGATTGTGGTTTATCCTTGTGGTCTTCGGTTTCTCTTAGACTCGTTTGTCTCGTTAGAGTCGAGGTTGTGTTTTGTAGTAAAAAGAGATTTGTGGAAGTACTCGAGGATTACTATTGTGATTATCCTTCGTCTTGTTGGTTAGTAAGTCGGGACTTGGGTCTTGTTGGCACCTTATGTTGGGATTTTAGCGAGTTTGGCTTTGGTTTGGTGACTAGTGGCGTCCCTTGGAACCCTTTGTCTCAAAGTTTGGTTGTCCTTCCATGTTGGGGTGTGAACCCTCGTGTAGTTGTTGGTAAAATGGGCCTTTTAGTTCATTTGAGTAGGCATTTCCTTTTCTAATTTGGTAGAAATGTCAAGCAATTACCGAGATTTCCTAGTGTTTTCTTTAAGGGGTATGACCCGTCGGTCATATCTCTTTGCGAGATTGAATTATTTGTACCCGTTTTAGATTTTGTATTGAGGAAGCAATCATCGGTGTCGTTTAGAAATCTTTGCATTGTTCCTTGCCCCGTTGGTCAGGAGGTGGAATCTTGATCGTAGTGCCATGTCGCCTTAGTCCTTCGTTAATTGGGTGTGAAATGTGAATTGGCATTAGTTTCATCGTCGATGTTTTTCCCTTATCTTATCCTATTGGTTGTATACTTGTTGTATGCATTCCTTACCATGTGGTTTGGGAAGGTAAAGTTTGGCCTTAGCAGCATGACATGTTCAGTTGCTTGTGACTTAGTTATCGTTAGTGTTGAAATTTCCTATTGGGGTCACTCAAGTTTGGAAGAATTGGCTATTTTTATGTAGTTAGGGAGTGAGTTCCCTTGAGGCTATTGGGATTGAGTAAGATCAATCAAATTGAGTTTAAGCCCCTCCGTAGGCTTGTGAGGAACCTTGAGGTGTCACCGGGATTGTTGGGATACTTCTCTTTAAGGGGTATGACCCATTGGTCAAAATCTTTTGTAATATCACCTTAGTTTTGTTAGCCATAAGTCTAAGTTGTAGTATTAGAGTTGTCTTGGGCTAGCCATTGGCTTAAGGTGCGATTCGAGATGCATTCGTCCTTGGCTAGATGTTTTATATTGTGGTGAAAATGGTTAAGTTGACCGTTTGGAGTCCTATACCCAGTGGTCGTACGTTGGCCTTAAATGTACTTGTGCTCGATGACCTAGTCGATTGAGGAACGTGTGTGTGCTCACCATGATTGTCATTGTAGTTTCTCGTTAGATGATCCGATTGAGGCCAACCCTTGGCTCTTTAGGATTCACGAGATCCTCCATACGTTCAAAAAAAATCGTTAGTATTGGCATCAGAGCAGCGCAGCGGGAAGCGTGGTGGGGGTACGATGGCGATTGTATGAGGAAATATTCCCACAATTTCGAAATCACATCTGAAGAAGGAACTCTTTCTCCACTCTTTTCTGTATGACGTTGTGAATATAGTTCGAGCGATGGTTTTGGATGATGTGTTGGTTTCCAATCTATTCCCGATTTTTTTATCTTGTACCTAAGCCACTTGACTCGTAGGGATTCTAAGTGTAGAACGATGAATTCGGCTTGCAAATCTTATCTTCGCCTTTGTTCACGAGTCAACAGAGTCATAGGCTAACATTCCTCCCATTGGTGTTCTTGGGCATTGGATCGATGTTTCCCCCTTACGCCCATTGCTTTCGTTGTGCTTGTCTTGATATTCATTGCGGAGCTTATTGACTCCTCAATAACATTCGTTTGAATTGTACTCCGTTCAATATATATTGTAAGACTTGTTGATTCTTGAATGATGTTTCTTGGACTTGTATCTTGTTTGATGCATGTGGTGGGATCTTTCCTATTCCTTGTGGTGTCTTGTTTGAGTTACCTCTCGAATCGCGGATCACTCATGTGATGCGATGTGACACTTCGTTCCTCTAGTTGGGTGACACTTGATGACCGTATTTTATTGTTCCTCTTAGTGAAAATATTCTTTGTTCGAAGGACTATGTTTTTGGCAAATCACCTTTCTATTGTCTTGGTGTTCTTGATCGGGATGCGATTGTCCCCTTTTCAGTTGCGAGGTCTTAGTTGGATAAGAGGCTTCTGTTATCTTTTGCTATGATTGTGCATTGGATGTTACTTGATCGTTGGGTGGACGTTCGTGGACCAGAGAAGTACATGTTTGATTGACCTTGGGAAAGTTGGATATGAATGCATATTGTGGTCTAGACTTGATATGAGTTTAGTGTCATGCGATGTTGTTTGGGCTTGACACATGCACATTTTGGCGCACGTGGGTGCATGAGTACTTTCTTGATTATATGATATACGTTTGACGTGGTGAATTGGTTTGAGAATAGCTACCGACTGGGGCATCTCAAAGCAAATCACCAAGGTCATACGGTTACCACACTAGAATGTATGTGTTTGGTGTGGTGTGTTCTTTGTCTCGAGAGTTTGGAGCATGTTTATGTGTTACATTAATTTTGGTTGGTTCGTGGGTGTTGGTGCGATGACGTCTCCTTGCTAGTTATAAATTTCCAGACATTCATGTAAATGGTTTTAAGGCGTATCGACGTATCGGCGTGTCCTTGGCATATCCTTGGCATGTCAGCGTGTCGTTAGTGTATCCTCGTGTATCGGTATACCCGTAGTGCGATTGTTGGTTTATGACGGACGACAACGCGACAATTACTTACGTATGAGTTGGTAGGCCAAAAAGAGAAAGAGTGTTGATGTCGGTAACACTCGATTCGTTTGTATTTGTTAAGTAAGAACCGTAGTAAGAGGATTACGAGTTTTGGTTCTTGAGGAGGTTGTCGCTTGTGGACCCTCCCTCCTTTTGGTATCTCTATAGAGTCTATTCGTGTCGGTGTATCCATGTCGTACCGGGAAGCATTCCCTTATATACTTTTTGACATGCTCGTGAGCATGCGGGTTGTGAAGTGTGCCCTTGCATTGTGGCTACCACAGACAAGTCATTGGATGTTGAGACAAAGTTGTATCTATGTTTGACCGAGTATCCGAGTCACCGTATCGAATTCATACGTCTTAGTTGAATTCACTCCCATTCTTGTTGGGATCTCACTCTTGAGAAGTTTGTTGTGGAGATGTGTTTTGATTTCGATTCATTGTTGAGAAGTGAACTCGTGGTCTCATTAGTAGGGTGATTTGGTTTCATCCCCTCTTCTTTCCTACTCAATTTCGAGGATGAAATTTCTTTAAGGGGCATGAGATGTAACGACCTAGAATTTTAAATGTAAAATTTAAATGAAAACGTGTTCTTTTATAATAGTCAATTGATTATTGATAGAGTTTCGGATCCAATAGATGATAATCTAGCGGTTTGTAGTGGTGAGGATCCCCGGTATGGAGTTAGTATGACTTTTAGGTTGTTCCGGCAATGTACTTAGGGTCTTCTAGGCCCATTGTGACCTCGAAGTATTTTCTGAACGTGAATACATTATTCATGAAAGTTGTAGAGAATCTCATTATAAATCCAACACAACTTGAATCATCTAGATCGGAGTCCGGATGAAGAAGTTATGACCAAAATACTCTCAGAGGTCACATTTACAAACTTTTTCAATACCTCAAGGAGACCGGTCCCCCGTGCAGCTACAGACTGGTCGGGATTGGTCAGTAGGCTCAACAATGTTGAGGCGACCGGTCCCCCGAGCCGTTGCAGACCAGTCCCCTCTTGCCAATTTGAAATGTTTTGAGTTAAATGGAGGGCATTGTTGTCATTTCATATGGGGGTATATATATGTTTTATGTGCGTATTGAGGGCATTTTGGGAGCCCGAATTTTAGCCCTAGCTCCTCTCCGTCTCTCTCTCCAACCATTTTAGATCTCCTCTTTCTCTCTACAAATTGGTAACCTTCCAAGGCTTGGATCAAGATTTTCCAAGGAGAAACGTTGTTCTCCTCGACGAGAGCTCCCCGGCAACCACCATGGCGAATCCATCTGGCAATATTTGAGTTTTGGGGGCACTACCAACTTCAAGCAATGGAGTTTTGGTCTTCTTCAAACGTTGAAGAGCACCTCGAGAACTACGCGGTGGTGGATTTGGATCGCGGCGATGTGGAGGACATTTTCCGGCGACTTTTCTGGCGACTTTTTCGGCGACTTTTTCGGCGATGCTCCGGTGGGTAAATTCTTAACTCATATTGAGTATGTGTGTGTGTGTGTGTATATGTAGGATCGATTAAATTGCCATAGTTTGTATGGATTGCATTTCATGACCTAGGACTTTGTTTTAGTAGAATTGAGTGGTGATCTTGTGCCCACTAGGTATTCGATAAAATTCCCTTTTGAGGCTTAGGCATACCACGTGTTCGACAAAATTCCCATGAGAGGGATGATCTGTGTTTTTAGTGACTTGTAGGGTGATTGGTGGCCACTGGAGATTAGGGCCTCCAAGTGTTCGATGAAATGCCCGTGTGAATCTTAGATCGTGTTTTGTGGTTATCACGACAATTGAATTGTCGTAGGACATGTAGGTGGAACAATTGGGTACATTGAGTTTTGAGAATCACGATAGGTCCCTTGGAACCTAAGGGATACCATATGTTTAGTGATGTTACCAATTGAGCATTAAAATGGGATTTGGGTGTCTCAGTCCCTCCCCTCATGTTTCGATAGACTTGGGCATACCTTGGCCCCATCGTAGTAGAAGGCTGATCTTGAAACCCTTGGTTGAGGTTGAATGATCTTTGTGGTTGTCTCCCTTGGATTGACCAAGGTGGAGCTTATGATTGATGAACTAAGTAAGTAGTTCCACGTAACCAAATGGACATCGAAAATGGAGGATGTGCCCCACGAGGGCTACTCATACTCAACCTTGAATCTATTACTTGAGAAACTTGAAATGAAGAGAATGTGGTTTAATGGCCTTTGCTAGGCACGTTAATAATGATAAAGGGAAAAGAGATGAAAATATGACGATACGGGATGGCCATGATCACGATGGCATACTAGCCCTCGGCTAGGAATAAGAACGACCATGTTATATAGTATACTAGCTTTGGCTAGGAATGTGAATGACCATGATATATGGTATACTAGCTTCGGCTAGGAAAGTGGATGGCCATGATCACGATGGCATACAAGCCCTCGGCTAGGAATATGGATGACCATGATAAATGATATACTAGTTTCGGCTAGGAATGTGGATGATCATAGTAACTATGGTATACTAGCCTTCGGCTAGGAATGGTAGCAAATGTTACTTGACACTACTTGACGAATGATGACATGTGAACGATTACAGAATATACTTACGATGGAATTCCGGACTACATCTCAAATGTGGAATGTATGAATAAAATGAGAACTCACACACGTGATACCTTGAAATGGAAGTGGAATGACATTGTCATACTTATATTGACATTTGGTCTAGTTGTCCCTTGGATAGTCTTGTTTATGTTGACTAGTTGGAGTCACATAGTAGAGAACGGTTATGACATATGAACCCAATACTTGAGGGTCATGGTAGTTAGTGAATTACGTGAGCTAAGCTAGTGTTAGATATCTTAGCTTGCTTGGGTTTAGGATCCTTAGTTGATCCTTAGAGTTGCTTGACCTTAGTAGTAAGGTTGGTTGAGTTGAGATTAGAGGTTACTTCGGTTGAACTTGGAGTGTCATACCCTTTGTATTCATTTGATGTCATGGTTTTGGTTAGACACACTTTGTTGGCATTACGCCTATATCACTGTTGCCTTGAGTTAGGTTTACACTATGCGCACTTTAGTTTTCTTATTGCTTTTGTGCTGTTACATGTGGACACGTAGGCACGGACCGCATGTGCATGTTTGGTAGTAGTTAAGGGTTTTCTCACTGAGCCATGGTTTGCTCAGACCCTCTTTCGTTTCCCTTTTCTAGTCTGTGTTGCAGGGCTAGCTAGACTTGGTGACTTAGAGTTGGAGTCAGTTACTGGGTTTTCTTGGACTCGGCTACCTCATTTTTGGTGGCTTCTTCTGTACAGGGTAGTGTAGATATAGCGTTTCAGTTGTACTTTCCTTTGCTTTGTACTTCAGCTTTAGATGAGAATTTGTACTTGCACTTTAATTTTAGTTGTAGCCGTGTACGTCATTTGTACTTTACTTTCGCTTTGTAGTTCCTGATTGTACAATGTATCATGTAATGAGAATTTAAATAAATATATCTGAATGACAAGTAGTTGTATCTCGTATTTATTATTTGAACTACTTTAGAAAAATGGTTTGAAAATCCGGAGCGTGACAAGAACTCAATCCCAATGTATATGAATAATGTAGATGAACATCCAGACATGAGAGTAAATAACCACAAAAGAAGCTTACAATCCCATACAAATAGTTTAAGAGGTTTAGACAAATTACATAAACATATGTTCTTTCCAAAAATACCATATAAGCTCCAACAGCCTAACAAAATACTAAAAGATGGGTCTCCTTCTTCAAATCAAAACGACAAGATGCACCAAGGGTAGTGAACCCTCAAGGAGAAGGATCGACACCTGAAAAATAGAGAGGACATTACGCCAAGTAGAAAATATCTATCATCTAGCATGTTTATGATTGCCGTGGACTCATGTGCAAGTGTCAAGCATACCATGGATGATGTTATGACCAATCCTCGTGATAGGCAATGATCCTACGACCAAGCATGTAAGTACAACTGACCAATCGACATGCATTTCATTATGTGTTAACATTGTTACTTTCATTCTTTCTAAGTCTGAATGCATGTGAGATTCCCATATTGTGATCACACTATGTACCCGCGTACCATATCATTTCTATAGTCTCCTAATATGGATAACCCCATGAATCCCATCATAAGTCCATTCTTGGTTTATTCTACTATCCCAATTTATCATGTTTGGGGTGTGTAATGTTGATAGGGTAGGTCCAGTATAGTGGCCCATCGATATACTATCCTTTCCTTTTCATCATTCCCCAACCCGTTGGGAGGACTACCGCTACTCCCATTGTGTACAATGTCGTGGATGACGCGACCATCCAGGGAATCCCGTCATAAGTCCATTCCCGTATAATATCAAACCCCTATCCGTGTTACCATTTCTAGCCGAGGCAAGTTATAATATAATTATGTTATTTGAATTTTATCCAATGCTAGTTTTTTTATTTCGCTTTACTTTCTAGCCATAACTAGATAAATCACGAGGTCAAGGAGCTAATGTTAATGATGACCGACAAGTGTTCAAATGACGAGTATGACTCACATCTCTTATGACATGCACCCATGGGACTTGACCCATAGTGCCCCAAGACACCCAAGACCTTCCTTCTACATGTCTAACCTCACCAATGCACCCATGTGATTCTATGATTGTTCAGTTTCACTTTTCCTTAGTAAATTAGAGTCTAGTAGTTCAACAGTGACAAAATCCCAAGGTTATAACTCAAAACACCAACTTGGGAATTTCATCGAACACATAGTGTTCATGAAATTCTTAAGTCATCCCATGACCTCACCAACTTCTTTAACTCTCCCAAACCCACATATATCAACTCTAGGGTTACAAGTCAAATTAGGTATTTTCAAGGGAATGCTTAGAACATGAAATTTGGCTAGGGAGTTGATGTATACTACCCAACCTCAATTTATACAAACCTTCACATGAACTAGACTAATTTATAAACCATGACAAACTTATGTTTTCCCCTTCAAATCAAGGCATACAACATGGAGAAGAAAGAAGTACAAACATAGATATGCTAGGGATAGAATTCTCCTACCTCAAAGAGACACACTCGAATCATCTTCAATGGAAAATGGAGACTTGATCTCACAATCCTTATATCACCGGATAGCCCTTGATGAGGAGAACGATGTTAATGAATGACTTTTCTTCAATAGAGGCTTGGATGGTGGTTGAAACCAAGCTTTTGTATGAGAGAGGCTACGGAGGTAGAAAGAGAGAGTCTGGGGGCTGGTTAGGTCAGGAGAAATGAGGGAAATGAGAGAAAAACGATCTAAGGCATGCTTATATACCCCCTCTCAAACAAAAGACCAAAAGGGTTTTAATGAACAATTTTGGGCCTCTGTGCATCAATGAAACTATTTGCTTCAACCGATGCACATGCACCAATATGGTCACCCAGATGCCCTTGTGCACCGATGCAACAAGACTTCTTAACCAATGCACCTGGGCCAAACACCCAAGGATGTTTCACAGAGGCTACCTGCACCGGTGCAACCGTTTTGTGCAACCAACGCACCTGAACCAAGATGCCAATTATGCGTCATAGAAGATCCATGTACCAGTGCAACCTTTTTGTGCAACTAGTTGGGGAGAACAGAATCTATGTGCAGTGGTGCAACTAAAACACACAATCGGTGCACATACACCTTTCTGTGACTTTCTAGCCCGATGACCCCTGAACCTTCCCAATTCGCCTAATATCAATCCTAAGCCTTATAATGGCAATCCACAAGAGTTTCGAGCATGAATTAGAATGAACGACTTCATAAATATTCAATTGTACAAGGGTGTTGGCCATCAATTGCATAGTTGATTTCTGAGATTCGAAGTGATTTTAGAGATTCAAACCCCAACTTCCGTATTTTCTACAAAATTTCTTGAACGGGCTTTCCAATTGGGAATCGATGATGTCTGACTAGTTTGTAGGTGGGTTAGGGTGTTTGCGGTGGTGGTAGGTTGAGGTGGTGGTGGCGTGTGGTGGTTAGAATGGTAGTACTGAGTGGTGAGAGAAGAGAAGAGAGGCGAGGGTTTTGGAATCGCCTGGTTTTTTAACTCTGGGTGTTTTGGGAATAGGGTTTGCGGTTTCATACGATTTTTGGCTTATATTTTTTTCAGTTTAAGCGTTGGGTTATCGATAACCCAATATTTCTGGTTATTGATAACCAACATGTTTTTGGTCAGGCTGATTTTCTTGGTTTTTCTCCAATTTCCTCCTCAATTCCACCATACTTTCCAAAATATGTCCAACTGGTTCCGAGAGTGCATTTTGTACTTTCTGATCATTCGACTGACAAAGGACCCCCCAAATATGTGGTTTCCCTAAGGTTTTATTCAAAGAACCGGTATAAAATTCAAAACAAATGATTATACGACTCAATAGGGTACACGTGTTTATTGAAAGTGTAAAATAAAATTTTTTGTGGGTCTATTAATGAAAGAATTCTTAAAATTACTTTTACATGATCCAAAGTTTCATACAACTTAATTAAAATGCAAATATAATATGCATAAATTACAAGAGTCTAGAATTACCCCACAATGGAAGAATGATCCAAATGAAAATAATGTGTGGGTGTTGAATCTCCACTCCATGGGTGGTAGGCTTGTGTGTGTGTCATGATTGAGGTTGCTTTTGAACATTGCTATTAGAGTACCCGTGGAGTTTGTCTCTAAACTTGACTCTGATGACTTAGTGGATTGGGAGATGGTACTATTGGAACTAGTGAAGGAGTTTGATGTATGAATAAGTCTTGGTAGTTGTAGAAGCTTTTGGGGGAATAAGAGAATTGTAATGAAAGAAAAAGAGGGATTGGGTGAGAAATTGAAGTGGTCCTTGTTGAGGTATATCTTGGTGGATTTTCTTGAGGTTTAATTGATAAATGTTTTGAGAGTGTGTTGGGGGAAATCGATTGGAAGTGTTAGTTATGCCCTGAAAATTTGGAAAGAGTGGAGAAAAGATGTTTGGGTGTCGTGGAGAAATCTATTGGGATTAAGGAGTTTTGGGATGTGAGTCGTGATGAATTTCTCTTTGTGATGAGTTCATGGATAAGTATGAGTGACCTTGAGGTTGAAATGGTAAGTGTGAAGCTTCAAAAAAATGATTAAAGTGTCTTGAACTCAGGATTTTGGCTAAGAATCTATGAGTGTGTTGGTAAACTAGGGTGTGAGTATGAGCTGTGTTGAGAATGAGTAATCGAGATTGTGGATGCCCACTTGTGTGCTACTAGAGTTTGGAAAGTTGGGAATTATGAGTGCTTGGAAGTGGTATTTTCCCATTAAATCTACCCTAGGAGTGGATCTGAGTTACATGTGTGGAGTAGGTGGTTGGTTTTCTTCTCTTTGACTTGGGTAGTGTTTGCATCTAAGAGTTGTTCATAATCTGCGGTGATCATTGTGTCTGCTCCTGTCTTCGTTACTTGTTAGCTTTTTTGGCTGTGCGATGAATCCACTTCCTTCTGTCGCTATAATCTCTTTTGTTCCTATGAAGTGGTATAAGCAGTAGATGACTACTACAAATCTTTAAGTTCTGAATTCTGACTTGTGATGGTAGTAACTCATTCTAATCGTAGAGTGGAGCATAACTTCATTCAATTTTAGAATCTAACATCCCTCGATAGTGTGTGCCTCTTCCTTTTGTGCAAACCCTTTTTGGATTTCAACTGTTGATCTATTTTCAAATCCTTCATTGCAAGTCAAGGCATGTCTGATTCATTTTCTAATGTCCCCATGTCTTGTGGGAGTGGTATCTCAGAATTTCCACTTTGGAAATTATACTCTTGTCCTTCATTTTGTTGCCCGAATATGTTAGCCAATTGCTAACCTTCTCGTCAATTGGCTCAACCTTGGTGGACCTTGGAATGAAGGTCATCTTCTATGAATGTGCATCCTTGAGTTCATCTTGGTAAATCTATAGTGATAGAAGTAAGATGGATGTAAGTAACCCTTTCTCGTGTTTCCTGTTTGCGAGTGTAGGATAGCTAGATTTGAAAGTATAAGTTGTGGCATAGGGGTACGGATGGTTTAGTGAGGTGTGATTGTGTCGTGCAGGATTTTGAGAGCTGGTTAGCTAGTATGTCTTTTTGGGTCGATTGCATC
>NMUG010009925.1:0-11116 GCA_002855965.1 Monotropa hypopitys | reverse complement strand
TGAATTCCTTATCATGTCAATGGTCAATTTAAAATGTTGTTCAATTTCTGGGATTAGGGCATTTCACCTCCTAATCAACCCAAAAGACCAAACATGATTTTTTCAAACTTGAAGTTCAATTCCTTCAATTAAAACATTTATAAGGTCATAAGACCATTTTACCGTCATCAATTTCAATGATCAACCCTTTAATTGCAATATTTTCTCAAGACCCCAAACTAGAGTTTTATACAATTTGGAGATTTTCCAAAATCATAAGGGGATCTTGAAATTGATAACGTGGGGAGTCAATTAAGACCTATAACAACTCAAACCCTCAACCAATTTGGGAGTAATTTGACCCGCAACATAGAACACAAAATTTCTTCATCTTAACTAATACATAGAGGGAGAAGAAAGCAACCCAATGAAGGACACAAAGGAGATAGGAGAACTCTACCTTGAGAGGAGAACACAACACAAACTTACAAAAACCCTAGGTGAGGGGTTCTTCACAAGTGCCCGAACGGAGTACACCAATGCGTAGCCCTCGATGTCCTCTTCAACGTTGATGAAGAGTAAAATCTCCAAAGGTGGCTCAATCCCTCTCAAACTTAGAGAGAAGTGAGAGAGAGAAATGAGATTTAGAGGGAGAATGAGAGAGATACGACTGGGAGAGAATGAGAGATAGGGTTTGTAGTGAAGAAGGAGAGTCTTCACTCTTATAGGTGTACTCAAAACACAAGCTAAAAGACCAAAATGCCCTTAATGAAGTTCCCAAAACCTGCCTCCCAAACACACATTTCGATATATAGTCAAGCTATATATCGAAATATGGGCTCCTCTGGGAAGTCACAACAAAGGATGCATTTCGATATGTACAGAGGTACATATCTAAATAAAAGGTTCTTTGATGGATTTTATTGAAGCATCATTTCGATATGTATGGGAAACAACATATCGAAATGATGAACACATCATTTCGATATAATACCAGGTCATATCAAAATGGAAAGTTCACTGGAGGAATTTAACAAAGGGACGTTTTGAAATGTATGCAGAGGGCATATCGAAATATAAAGCACACTGACCAAAATTATCAAAGGGACATTTCGATATATGCAGAAAACACATATCGAAATGATGCACAGTGCCACTGTATATCGAAATAAAGGTCAGTTCGAAATATAACACAGGGTTATATCGAAATGACGAAGAGGAGAAAGGGAGTCGTGAGTTGGTTATATCGAAATGTACATCATTTCGATATACACCTACTATGTATATCAAAATGAAGAGCAGAAATGGGAAACCTTTGTGTGGGGCCTCGGGCCTCCCAACACTCACCCAAACCAACCCGAGCTCAACCAAAGAACATCAATGAAGGTTTATCTTCCAGAGATTTGTGAAATAAACTCAATTTGGAATATTTTGGGATCTAGATCAATCAAAATCAGTTAAATAGAATTTAAAGCTCCAATAATTTTATCATTAAATTCTCAACCGTAACATTTTCTGCTGTCAAAGTTTGAATGTCAGCAGTTAGCTTGTCGTTATCAGCAAGGCTTGAATTCAGGTTTTCTTGAAGAAGTGATCCTTGTTCTTGAATTGTTAGGGAATGTTTCCTCTCTTCATCCAAGAGATCCCTATAATTCTTCACCTCGGCAGTCAAAGTGTTCAACATAGATTGAGCTTCTTGTTTCTCTTGTTTTGATGCTTCAACCTTTTTTGTTGTTGCCTCAACCTCCACTCTGGCAGCAGATAGCCTCCCCTCAGACCAAGTAAGCTTGTCCTGAAACTTCTTGGAATTAACCAAAGTTGTTTTCAAGTTTCTCCGCAATTGATTGTTGTTGGCCTCAAGGCGCACACCTTTCTGAGCAGTGGTGTACAATTTTTGACAAGCCTAGTAGAATAAATGCTTTGTCAGAAATAGCAAAAGCATAAGAAAATAAAAATTGAAATTAAAAAGTATATCACCTTGAAAGAATTAGCTAAGGCAGAGGCCAACAAATTCCCAAACGATGAAGTAGCTTTAGTCTCCATGTCTTTGGGAAGAAGAAGAGAGTTGGCAATTGACATTGAAACTCTGGGGTTCATAATGATGTCATTTTCTTGAACATCTCTCCCTTCCCATTCCAGTGTAGACTGTCATAGTTAGTCGACATCCCCTTTTTCTTTTCCTTAGTCATTTTTTGATTTGGGTTGTTTGGAAGGATTGGGATTTGGATCAGAGGTAGGAGGAACAAGTCTTTTAGAACGACGAAAAGTCAATGGTTTTTGTTCAGAACCAGAGGAAGCAGTAGGAAGAGAAGTAGTAGATGTAAGGGGGGTAGAAGTAGAGATAATATTAGCAGAAGTAGTATAGGTAGGAAGATTTGGAGATTTGGTAAGAGGAGGAGTAGCACACAGTTGGGTGGAAAGAATAGTAGAAGGAGGTAGAGTAGTAGTCTTTTTTATGACTTTTTTATATGCAATATTGCATACGTCAAAATCCTGGGGGTTCATTTCTATAGACTCTGAATCTGGACTATACCCAGGAGATGAAGAAGAAAAATGTGGATTTTCCCCAACAATTTCTAGAGAAGGAGAGTGGTCGGGATTATCAACAAAAAATTGTTCAAAGGAATCTTGGGGTTCAGGTTCTGGGGAAGAGGTGGTTTGATCTATTTCTTCATCAATAGGATCAACCAAGGGTTCGTTTGCCCGGGAAGAAGAAGGTCCTGATTGAGAAGAAGAGCCTACTAGAGAAGATAGAGGAGGAATAGGAATACCTGTTGGAATTGGTTGTTGGGCAATAGAAATCTGCCTATGCTTATACCCCCTATACCAAGGAGTAAAATTTAGCAAACTGTGGCACTGTCTATTCTAGCAATATTGGACAACTTTCAAATCCTCAGGACTTGTTCCGTAATGACTTTGATTACTGCGTGGATTGACATTGTCATCTGTAAACAAAATTTTTAGGTTAACGAAATGAAACTATGTGGGGGATATATGACAGGATCTTCATCGGCAGGGTGCTCCCAATTCCCCGTAACGATAAGATAGTCCTCATCAGCACCCTTGGATGAATCTGGTAGCATGTCGACAACGTTAATACGGTTGGGACGAGCTTTAATGTAGTAGGTGGTGAAGTCTTTAGTATGGCAAAGAGTATAATGATGCATAATGTCATTATACCCTAGATTAGTGCCCAGGCGACGATTGAGTTCAACGACGCTCATTATCATTCGGGCAACGTTGTGAGAAATTTGAATTGGAAGAAGATTCCAACGGCGCATAATAGTTCGAAACAAATGATGAAGGGGAAATCTAATTCCCCCTTCAATTATCTGAATCAAAGGGATGAAAATAGTGTTCCTATCATGCTTTTCACGTTTATCGTGATCAACAGTAGCTAATTCTGTAGCAACGTCATCTGGGATGTTGTACATTCGACGAAATTGCTCCATTCTTTCTGGAGTATTACACCAATTCCTAAAAACGCCCATAGAAAACGAGTAAGAAGAAAAAAGTTTTTCGTAAAAACCCTAGAACTTACAGAAGGAAGATGAAGAAAAAGTTAGAAAACAGAGTAGTTTTCAAAAAAGCAAAGGAACGAAGAAGGATACGCGAGAAAATAACTATATAAAGGGAAATTTTTATTGGAAAATTCAAAAATATTAATCCAAACGAGGTGATTTAAGACGGTAACCATTAAGTGACATTTAATGCGCCTAACACGACATCTTGAAAGAAGTGTATTTATACTGTCGTTTTCCTTAAATACTTTTAAGGAATTTAATATATATATATATATATATATAATAAAATTTAGAAAAGAAAATATTACGTATATACAAATATACTTAGTTTATATATATACCTGTTTACAAAATTAACAGCTTCCCCCAGTCTTTTGTGCTCGGCAAAATCCTGGACAAAGCTGAGGGCTTTTGTGGTAGGTAAAAATAATTGTAAGGGTAGAAAAGTAAAATTATAAATCACAAGTCAGTCTTTTATGATTAAAATATTAATTCCCGAGCAGAATTAATATTTCCCGAGCAGATTTAATGTTTCCCGAGCATAAATTATCTCTGTGCAGAAAAGAATGGGATGAACAGTATTTTTCAACAATGGAAGCTCCCGAGCTGAATTAGAGCTCGGCATTTAAGTAATTTATTCGGCAATTTAGTCGAAATAGCTTATCTAGAAATGTTAAAAGTAAACAATTTTATTGATGGCGACACACTACAGAATTATATCCCGAGCTGTATTAGAGTTCGGGAATATAATATTAATTTCAGTAAAATAGTCGAAAATGAATGTTTAATTAAATGGTATGAAGAAATAACATGTAAGATAAGAAAGAAGAAGGAGATTTGATCATGACGTATAATTTAGATTTGCTTATATGAATAATTGGAATGAGAAGTTCTAATCATTAAAACAAATCTCAGAAAAGAATGATACACAGAAAGGTTAAAGAATATAATATATAAAATAACAAAAGAAAGATTTAGTGGACCCGGTTATTAAAGAAATAAGACAAAAAATATTAGTAAGTGAAAGTATTATTGGCCCACTGGCCACTAAAAGTACATTTAAAAATACATATAAGACAAAAAGAAAAGGAATGTCCAGTCAGACCTCACCCTTCAAAAATTTAAAGTATAAGAAAATGGGACACAAGCAATAAATGAAGAAAGACAGTATAAATACAGATGCGGATGACATTTCAAAGGTAGACAAACTCTTGTTGTTGATTTCTCTCTGAAATTTCAGTTTTTATTCAAGTTATATTTCTCTCAAATATTAACTTGATCGTCGGAGTTCCCCTTGAGAAGAAGGGAGGGGGTCCCTTAGTCTTAATATGTTTTGCAGGAAGAGATCTTTGGAGTCAGCATTTGCGGAAAAGTCAACAACAACATCACATCTGGCATTTTTGGACAAGTTCAAGGGTGATCAGAAAATTCCCACCCACAGTTGCGTCGAAAACTTCGTTTTGCATCGTTGCATTTGTTTATAGTTCATTTTGGTGTATGTAGCATTGTATGTATCGTTATAGTGTATTTTGTTGTATGTAAGGTTGTATGTAACGTTATTGTATATAATGTTGTTGTATGTAACGTTGTTGTATGTAAGGTTTGTATGTATGTATCATGGTTATAGTGTGTTATTCAAATTATTGTTCAAATTGTTGTGTTACCCTAACATTACATCGTTATAGTGTATTATTCAAGTTGTTGTATGTAAGGTTGTATGTATGTTCAAATTGTTGTTCAAATTGTTGCGTTACTCTAACATTACACTCCATTTGCAACAAGTTACAGTGGTCATTTTGACTAACCCACTAAGTTACAGTGGATTATCCTAACATCCTCAGGTATATGACTAGTCCACTAAGTTACAGTGGTCAAGATTACAAGTTACAGTGGTCAAGATTACAAGTTACAGTGGTCATTTTGACCACTGTAACTTGTTCAATTGACCATTGTAACTTGTTACAAATCCACTGTAACTTGTTGCAAAACAAGTTACAAGGTCAATTGATCATTGTAACTTGTTTAATTGACCATTGTAACTTGTTGAATTGGCCATGTAACTTGTTGCAAATCAATTGTAACTTGTTGAATTGAACAAGTTACAACTGTAACTTGTTGCAACAAGTTACATGGTCAATTAATCATTTTAACTTGTTGAATTGACCATGTAACTTGTTCCAAATGAACTATAACTTGTTGTAACAAGTTACATGGTCAATTCACCACTATAACTTGTTCAATTGGCACTTATAACTTATTGCAATCAACTACAACTTATTACAGCAAGTTACATGGTCAATTGACCACTGTAACTTGTTCAATTGACACCTGTAACTTGTTCAATTTGACCACTGTAGCTTGTTCAATAGCACTTGTAACTTGGTTTGCAATAAGTCACAGTGATCAATTGACCACTGTAACTTGTTGCAATAGGTTAGATGGTCAATTGACCACTGTAACTTGTTCATTTGAGCATTGTAACTTGTTCAATTGACCATGTAACTTGTTCCAAATGAAATGTAACTTGTTGCAACAAGTTACATGGTCATTTGACTACTGTAACTTGTTCAATTGACACCTGTAACTTGTTCAATTAACCATGTAACTTGTTGCAATCAATTGTAAGTTGTTCCAACAAGCTACATGATCAATTGACCATTGTATCTTGTTTAATTGACATCTGTAACTTGTTCATTTGACCACGTAACATATTTCAATCAATTGTAATGTTCATATTGACAAGTTACTGTACATATTCACAATTTACAGTGCATTTAAATTCATATGTACTGTAACTTGTCATTTAACTTGTTATTTAAATAACAAGTTACAGTGGATTCTTCATACTCGCTCGACCGGTCGAGACCATCCCATTGAAAAAACCATGACCGGTTGACAGTGGTATGGTAGACCGGTCGACGCTGGGTACTCTGCAAAAATTTGCAAATGTAACCTCTGAGAGTATTTCGGCCATAACTTCTTCGTCCGACCTCCGTTTGAAGCGATTCAAGATGCGTTGGATTTCTAATGAGACTATGTACAACTTTTATGAATAATGCATTTCGTTTAAAATTTACATTTGAAATTCTAGGTCGTTACACTGACTGGTTTGTTACAGCCCTTGGTTGTTCATGAATGGAAGTGGGAACATGTGACTACGGATTTTGTGACCGGTTTGTCGAAGGCCCCGGGTGGATTTGATGCTATTTGGGTTGTTGTAGACCATTTGACAAAGTCTGCTAATTTATTTCCCATTCGTATTACTTAGTCTTTGGATTCCTTAAATAAGCTTTATATTCGCGAGATTATTCGATTACATGGTGCCCCCGTGTTTTATTGTTTCTGATCGTGATCCTCGATTCACCTCTAGATTTTGGCATAGCTTGCAAGCCACCATGGGTACCAAGCTTGTTTTTAGTACTGCTTTTCACCCTCAGACCGATGGTCAATCCAAGCGTACCATTCAGATCTTGGAGGATATGCTTTGTTCTTGTATTCTTGATTTCGGTGGTGGTTAGTCCGATCATCTTACTTTGGTGGAGTTTGCATACAATAATAGTTATTAGTCGAGTATCAGTATGTCACCTTTTGAGGCATTGTATGACCGTCCGTGTAAATCTCCGGTCTGTTGGTTGGAAGTGGGTGAATCTAATGTTTTTGGCCCCGAGGTAACTCACCAAACCACCGAGCAAATTAAATTGATTCGCCAAAGTTTGCTTATGGCTCATAGTAGGCATAAGAGTTATGCCGATTGTCGTCGTCATCCTCTATCCTTCGAAGTTGGTGACCATGTTTTCCTTACAGTTTCGCCTAGAAGAGGTATTTCTTATTTTGGGAAGAAAGGGAAGCTCAATCCCTGCTATATTAGTCCTTTTGATGTCATTGAAAAGATCGGTGAAGTTGCCTAACATTTGGCATTACCAGCCAATGTTTATAATGTCCATGATGTTTTCCATATATCGATGTTGCGTAAGTATAAAATGGATCCCTCACATGTGATCAGTTGGGATAATGTGGAGTTGGAGGCTGATGTATCGTATGAAGAGCGACCTATTCGTATTCTAGATTCTAGGGAACAAGTTTTGCGAGGCAAAACTATCCTACTGTTGAAGGTTTTGTGGTCAAATCATGGCATTGAAGAAGCCACTTGGGAAAGAGAAGATGAAATAAGGGTGAAATACCCGGATTTATTTTGATTCTATTGTATCTCTCTTCCTTTGTACCAAATTCTAATTGTACTCCCTCCCGTTGTTACATATCTTGTTGTAGTTCCGGTTGGTTGTTGTCTCCCTTTTTCCTCCTCTTTATAAAAAATTCGGGGATGAAATTTCTTTAAGGGGTGTGAGGTATAACAATTGAGAATTTAATAAAGGAATTATTGGAGTTTTAATTCCATTTAATTGGATTTTGTTAATTTGAATCCCAAAATATTCCAAATTAAATTTATTTCATAAATTCTTGAAAGATAATCCTTCATTGGTGTCCATTGGTTGTGATTGGTTGGGTCCGGATTGATTCGAGTGAGTGTTGGGAGACCCGGAGGCCCCACACAAAATTCCACTTTTCTGCCATGCATTTCGATATACAGCCTTTGTGTATATCGAAATGCCCATCATTTCCATATGCCCTTCAGTTAGCATTTCGATATATCCAACCCACTATTCCCATTCTATTCCTTTGCATTTTCGATACGCCCTTTGGTATTTCGATATGTAGTCGATTATTTTGATATGGTATCTATGATACATCCCATGTATATCGAAATGCTCTTGCCTTTGATTCCAGCAGAAGGTCTTCTATTTCGATATGTATCCCATGCATATCGAAATGCCTCCTTGTTATCTTTGAGCAGAAGCATTTGTATTTGGATATGCCTTCAGCACATATCGAAATGAGTCCTTGTTAATTTTCTGCAGAATGCGCTGTATTTCGATATACACCATGTGCATATCGATATGTCCCTTGTTAGGATCCAGCAGAGTGCTTTGCATTTCGACATACAACCCCATGTATAACGAAATGCAACTTTCTTTTGGGTTGCCCAGAACAGTCAATATATCGATATGTAGCCCAGCTACATATCGATATACATGGTCGGCAGACCATTTTTGGAAAGGCTTGTTAAGGGCATTTTGGTCATTTCGCGCTAATTTTGACCACACTTAAATAGGGAGGAACTCTAATATCAATCAGTCTGAACTCTCTCACTCTCTTTCATCATCCAAAATCCTCCCTTCTATCTCTTTCTCCCATTTCTCTCTTTCTTCTCTCAAGATTGGTGAAGGATTGAGAGACATTTGGAGAATTTGGTCTTCACAAACATTGAAGAGGGAGTCAAGGGCTACATCGTGGTGTACTTTGTTCGGGTGCTTGCGAAGAATCCCTCACCTAGGGTTTGTGTAAGTTTGTGTTTTCTTCCATTCAAGGTACAGTTTGTTTATCCCTTTTATGTCTCTTGGTGATTTGCTCTCTTATCTCTTCAATCAGTAAGTAGGATGAGGATATTTTTGTGTTCCATGTTATGGGCTTATATAACCTCAAATTAGTCGAGGGCTTATGTTGTTTTGAGTCTCAATTGACTTTTCTAGTCATCAATTTCAAAATCCCCAAATGAATTTTGAAAACCCCCAAATTATAGAAAACCATAATTTTGGGTCTTGGTCAAATGTTGAAATTAAAGGGTTTATTGTTGAAATTGATGATGGCAAATTAGTCCTACGACCTTATAAACATTTTAATTGGAGAAATTGATTGTCAATTTTGGAAAATTATGTTTGGTCATTTAGGGTGTTTAGGAGGTATGGATGCCCTAATCCCGGAAAGTAAACAAATGTTTTAAATTGACCATTTATATGATAGATGAGTTGAGTTGGCTAAATATGTCATACGGCAATTTCGTTCCCTGAGTAGATTACACTCACTACATTGCCCAATGGGGGTCCACTGGAGCCCTTCCTAAGGTAGGATAAGTCTGAGAAACTTACGGTTGGTAGCTGGCAGGCGACTAGCGCGGAACAAGCCAAAACTCAATAAAGTCTTAATAATATGATTGTGCCTCCCTTAATTTTGTTAGGATTGAGATGAGATGTTTGAAAGAAATATTTCTCCTTGATTTCGTCAAGTTGAGCTTTTGAAAGAAAATCAATGATTTGGGATAAATAAGAATTTGGAAAGAACTTGGAAAATGATTTGGAATTATGAAATGGTCCTCATCGCGTGCATTCATATTTTATTCTTGTACTCGCATCTTTTGTCCCAACTTGGGATATATTTGGGTATATGATTTCTCTACTAGACTGTTGCGTAACCCTCTATTTTTATATACCGATCCGGTTGCCTGACTTGGAGCTTGGAGCTTTGGAGTACCTTTCTCTTGGGTATCGTTGTTTGGTTTCTTTTAGTTTTATTTTATTTCAATTTCATGCTTCCGGGATTGTAATAATTATCTTGGTTGGACTATAAACTTAAACATGGTGTGTGTGTGTGTGGCATTTCCCCCACTTTCCCTCCTTCTATTATCCACACTTTGTAATGGGTAGATGTTTAAAGTTATTAGTCCTTGTTGTCATTTTTGTATTTCAAAAAAAAAAATACATGGTTTAAAAATCCGAGACATGACAATTTGATAGCTGCAGGACATTTGAAGAAATATATTGCAAGACCAGAAGTTGCTGTTTAAGAGGAGTATCAAATAGAAGGTACTCCAGAGCCAATTGCTCCATTTTTTGGAGTATCGCATCAACTCCTGAAGACACCCATAAGAAATAATTGATAGAAGATATTTCAAGAAAAAATCATAGAAGAACTTACATAGATGAAAGAGAAAGACGATTTGAAAGTTAGAGGAAAGATAGAAGATTCAAGAGCAAAGGTTAGAGAAGAAAGAACGTATTATGAAATTAGGAAGTAAAGGTATCAATTAGAAAAAGTGATATCGTTTTGAAATTCAAAGTTAGTTTTTAAGTTAAATGAGGCAATTTGAGGCGATGGCATTTAATGAGCATTAGATGCGCCTGGCACGACCGTCTTGATGGACATGCCAATTATACCCGTCATTTTCCTTAAATACCTTTTTGATGTAGGAAAAGGAATTTTAAAATTAGAAAATCACATATAAGTGAGTATACCCAAATTAGCATGTGTCTGAAGGCTAATAATCAGCTTTCCTCAGATTTTGTGCTTGACAAAGCTGAGAGGCTTTTGTGGTTGGTAAAAATAAATACAAAGACAAGAAAGTAAACTTGAAGTTATCAGAACTCTTAAAAAGTAATTTCATGTGTAAAAATACTAATTCCCGCATTGAATTAATATTTCCCGAGTAGAAAATTGACTTCCCGAGCTAAAAATGTTCTCGCGCATAAAAGAACAGGATGAACAATATTTTTCGATAATGGTACTTCTACAGTATATTTCCCGAGCTAAATTTGAGCTCGGAAATAATGTATTGATCGCGTGAAATTAGTCAAAATGATTATTATAATGTGTTGTACGTAAATATGATGTTAAACATGTTAGCGAAAAGGGTTTAAGTGACGATAGCAATAACAATACTGTATTATCGATTCTTGTATTTTTTGTATGGTTATTGTGTTTGATATTTGTTTATTTTTTAC
>NMUG010009924.1:0-11116 GCA_002855965.1 Monotropa hypopitys | reverse complement strand
GAAGTGTGCTTAGGCTGGTTGCGCGATCACCTATAAGAGAATAGGGGATCACCTGCTTGGCTCCTGCAAAACATGGGTTAGTGCCCACCGGTCGGCAGTGACCGAGAGGGGCCTCCGATGGCTAAGTCAGCAACTGTTGGAGAAGGAAACTGTAAGCTGAAAATAGGGGTCAGAAAGATACCAAAGAGCGGTCCCATGAACAGTGTTTTGATGGGACATTTATAGGGAGTCCTGACTTGGCGCCAAATATGCAAGCGTGTGATGCACACGGGGGGAGGCCAGGTGCTGGCGTCAGCCCTATGGTGTTGATGGGTCGCTGAACCGACCCGGTCCACGTCAGCAGTTGTACGGCCGACCCGAGTGCCACTTGCCGGAGGTCATTGTTCCATGTTGTTGTCGACGGTGGACCCCTCCGGCATGATACCGTCTGTCGGTGGAAGTTGTCCTTTCTCCCAGTGGGAAGGGGGAACGCTAGGCTTCCTTGACGTCCGGTTGGGTATGCCGAAGGTTGAAGGAAGCCGCATGACCGGGCCGACCTGGCTCCTTCGGGTGTCCGGTGAGACTGCTTCGGTTGCTGAAGGGCATATGATGAACCGTCGGTTCTGTCCTCCAGCAGCAGTATGTCCGGAGGTCCGTGAGGCCGATGGCCCTGGATTGCTCCAGATGTATTTATTGGAGATATCCGGATGGTGAGGGTCCGGCTACCACAATGCCCTATTGGACTTAGGATCCACACATTCTTTTATTTTCGCTTTCACACTCAACAAAAATTTCCTGAGAACCTGAACCCTTAGGGTACGATCTATGTGTAGCCCAACCCACGAGTAAAGGCGTCTTATGCTCTACAATTCTTAGAAATTACGAAACATTTATGAATGGAGCCCTATCATCTATAGACCTTATCCCTATGAATATGGCATACTTCGACGTTATTATTGGTATGGACTGGATGTCCAAATCCAATGCCAAGATCGACTGTGCTGGAAAGTCTATCACCTTTGTCGAATCTAAAGGTGTGGAGTCTGAGCTCAAAGGAGAAGGAGTTGTTTCATTGTCCTGTTTCGTATCAGTCGCCAATGCTCACCATCTTCTACAGAAAGGATGCCAATGGTATCTCTGCAGCATCACCACAACCAAGTCAAGGAATGCTCGAAGGAAGATATCTCAGTAGTACATGACTATTCTGAAGTATTTCTATAAGAACTTCCAGGAATGCCTATCGACTGAGAGATGGAGTTCTCCATCGACCTTATGCCAACAACGCAACCGATTTCTAAAAACCCCTATCGGATGGCACCAGCGGAACTGAAAGAATTAAAGACCCAACTGTAAGAACTAATCGAGAAGAATTTCATCCAACCTAGCTCATCACCCTGGGGAGCACTAGTCTTATTCGTCAAAAAGAAGGATGGGACTATGCGTCTGTGTATCGACTACAAACAACTGAACAAAGTCACGATCAAGAACAAATATCCTTTACCCCGCATCGACGACCTATTCGACCAGCTGCAAGGAGCCCGAGTATTTTCAAAGATCGATCTGCGTTCAGGTTATCACCAGCTTAAAGTCAAGACATAAAATGTTGAGAAGACTGCCTTCTACACTCGTTACGGCAATTACGAGTTTCTAGTCATGCCCTTTGAAGTAACCAACGCCCCAACAACTTTCATGGATATGATGAATCGTATTTTCGCCAAGTTCCTCGATGATTTCGTAATTGTATTCATCGGCAACATTCTCATCTACTCAAAAGATGAAGAGCAACATGCGGGGCACTTGTCTATCATTCTACAAACCCTGAAGGAGAAGCAAATGTACCCAAAGTTTAGCAAGTGCAAATTTTGGCTGAAGAGTGTCCACTTCCTTGGTCACATCATTGACAAAGACGGCATTTCAGTGGACCCGTAGAAGATAAAAGCAATCTCAAACTGGCCTGCACCAACATCAGTCACTGAAGTTTGAAGTTTCTTAGGACTCACTAGATACTATCGCCGATTCATCTAGGATTTTTCAAAGATCGCCACACCAATGACTCAGCTTACCTGCAAGAAAGAGCCATTCGCATAGACAGAGGAAAGAGAAGGATGCTTCCAAGAATTGAAGAAAATACTCACTACTGTACCCATGCTTGCACTACCCAGTGGAGAGGAAGGATTTACTATCTACAGCGATGCTTCACACAAAGGACTAGGATGCGTCCTCATACAGCAAGGAAAGGTAATTGCTTACATCTCACGACAGTTGAAGCCTCATGAAAAGAACTACCCCACACACGATTTGGAGCTTGCATCAATGATTTTTGCACTCAAGATATGACGCCACTACCTCTATGGAGTTACCTGCGACGTCTTCACCGACCACAAAAGCTTGAAGTATGTTTTCACTCAGAAGGAGCTGAACCTTAGGCAACGAAGATGGCTGGAGCTTATGAAGGATTTCGATCTCAACATCCAATACCACCCAGGAAAAGCCAACGTTGTAGCCGATGCCCTCAGCAGGAAGGAAGATCACCCCAACTCAGCGCATCTTACACCAATCATTGCAGAACCCTCCATCATCGAAAAAATCAAGATCCTCCAAGCTAACGACCCAAAGTTGCAAAAAATCCAAGAAACCACCAAAGACCAACCAGAAAGCGAGTTCACCGTACAAAAAGGCCTCCTCAAGTTTCGGAACCGAATATGCATACCCAACCTAGAAGAACTCAAACGGAAGATCATTAACGAAGGGCACAAGTCAAAATTTGCGATTCACCCCGGAAGATCGAAGATGTACCAAGACCTCAAGAAGTCATACTGGTGGATGAGCATGAAGCAGGATATAGCTAACTACATCGACCGATGCCTCGAATGTCAGCAAGTCAAAGCAGTACGTCAGAAACCAGCAGGACTACTTCAACCTCTACTGATCTCTAAATGGAAATGGGAAGATATCGCAATGGACTACGCCATAGGGTTCCCTCGAACCATCAAAGGCAACAACGCGATATGGGTAATAGTCGATCTCTTAACCAAGTCAGCTCACTTCATTCCGATCAAGAACACATATTCGATGGATCAAACGGCAGCAACCTACTTGTAAGAGATTATCCGATTGCATGGTACGCCTATTTCAATTACATCTGATAGAGACCCCCGATTTGTGTCTAGATTCTGGAAGTCGCTTTAGAAAGCAACGAGAACGGTCTTGAATTTCAGTACCGCTTTTCATCCCCAAACCGACGACCAATCAGAAAGGACGATTCAGACATTAGAAGACCTTCTTCGAACATGCACTTTGGAATTTCAAGGAAGCTGGGAAGAACATCTACCATTGGCAGAATTTGCCTACAACAATAGTTACCAAGCAAGCATCCAGATGTCACCATTCAAAGTGTTATACGGCAGGAAATGCAGATCACCAGCATGTTGGACAGAAGTAGAAGAAGAAGTACCCATAAGACCAAAAATTGTACATGAAACCACCGAGAAGATCAAGCTCATTCAAGACAAGTTGAAGATAACCCAGGACCGACATAAGAGCTACGTTGATGCACGACGAAGGGAGCTAGAATTTCAGGAAGGAGACAAGGTGTTCTTAAAGGTATCACCTATGAAGGGCATCATCAGATTTGGAAAGAGAGGAAAACTCAACCCCTGCTACATTGGACCTTTCGATATCCTTGAGAGGATCGGACCAGTCGCCTACCGATTGGCACTCACCCCAGAACTAGCCAATGTCCATGATGTATTCAACATATCGATGCTTCGGAAGTATATGTCAGATCCTACGTACATTTTAGTTCAACCAACCGTCGAGATCGAAAGAAACTTAGCATATGAAGAACGACCTGTTCGAATTATGGATCGGCAAGAGAAGTGGCTCAAAAACAAAGTCATTCCACTCGTCAAAGTTTGGTGGGAGAATCAATAAGGAAACGAAGCCACATGAGAGAAAGAAAGCGACATGCGTCTAAAATATCTGTAATTGTTTAACTAAGATATAAAATTATCCCTTCAATTTCTCATGCAATCCATTTAAGTTTGAGAGACCAAACTTCTTAAGGTGGGGAGGATGTGAGGCCCCGACCTGAATAATTAAGTTTAAATAAGTTTATTTTATTTTTAAAGATTTTATTTAAATTTATTTGAGGCTAACTGAGAATAATAAAAATAAGGTCTGAGTTTAATATAAATGTATGAGGATTAAATAAGCTAAGGGTCCAAATTATAAGAAAGGAAGAGCTAAAGGTTTTAGAAAGCCCAAGAGGAGCCTGGACCAGCCCAGGTCAGCCCAGCCGACCAGCCCAGCCCGGACCCGCACTGCAAAACCGGCTGCGCAGCAGCTCTGCCAGACGTCAGGGTCACGTACCATCTGGACTGACCCGCCGCCTGACTTTGATGGGACAACATGTCACAGGTTGTCCCAGGTTGCAGACAGTCAGGTCAAATGCTCAGACCTGACCCAGATGGGACAACTCGCTGAGCCGTTCGGCCAGGTTAAGAAAGGGTCCAATCAGCATTAATTACTCCCAACTACCATCTCCGGACCCCTATATAAGCATTCCATTCCCAACATTCAAGTCCCACTAGAATTTCCTCCCGAACATTCATTCGAGAAAGAGAAAGTTGTCCTCCGGACTCTCCATTGTTCGACCGACCTCCCCTGTTCTTAGCCAAACCAGTCCTTACTCCTCAGCACTTCAGAAAGCCTCCAGATCACACTGTTCCACCCCTGTCCGGACCAGCACTCCCAGACAGACCTCAACTCGGCAAGACCTTTTCCAGATCAGGAGCCACTCAGGTATATCCTAAGTCCTTCAGTTCATTAACTTGTCCTTATGTTTCTGTTCGGCAAGCCCATTTAAGGACTTAGCTGCACTCTAATCAGTTCAGCAGACTACCCTTAGCTCTACTGGAGCACTCCACCCTAGCATTACAGTTTTGGCACTAAGCCAAATAGGTCCGGATTATTCCTTGGACTCTCCGGCTAAACTTACTTCAGCTCGGCACAATTGCCCGAACCACTATAGTACCTTATTTGTTCCTTTATATGCACTTCCGACCTCCCATATGACGGAGCACTACTGCTCGACAGAATGGATGGTCCGCCATTTCTTATACTTACCTATTTCAGCTCGGCCATGCACTTTGTTGTTCAGACAATTAGTCCATCGAGCTTGTACTTACCTTATTAACCTTTTCAACCTATCAGAACTCCCAAAGGCAATGTTCCTGAGCTGCCAGTGTTCGGCAATAGCCTTGCTGGTTGCTCGGCAAAACGACGGTTAAAAGATCCAGCCATTTTAGCTCGACTGAGTCTCGTTTTGGTCAGTAATCATTCCAGGAACCCTTAAGCAAATATTGTGACCCATTTCGACCAGTCATCAGCCCGAACTGCTTAATCCCCACACTGCCTTAGCTCGGCATCCCTTCTGGCTATTCGGAAGACTCATTGCTCGGCCAGCTCGTAGCTCGACAGGAGTCCTTAGCTCGGCAAATCTTTAGCCCAGCACTCTGCCAGCTCGGTAGCGCTCTACTCGGCCAACTCTTAGCCCGGTAGAATCTTTAGACCGACAGCCCTCTACTCGACTGTTCGGCAAATCAAAGGAGAATGCTTAAGTAACCCTTAGCTCGGCAATGGGACCCTTCGGTCTAGAATGTCTCCGAACCAACATTAATTAGAAGCCAGTCGGCCACTGTCCTCTAGACAGAAGGCCTTCAGCCAGTAGCTCGGCTTGCTGACTAGTGGCAGTTTGGCCAAGCCTGGTCCGACAGCCCAGCTCGGCAGAACAGTATCCAATAGTGGCAGGTTGCAATAAAGCTTAGAAATGATATTTTAAGGTCATCTTTGGCAGATTTGAGGATTTGAAGTTAGAGAAAGAATTATTCCAAGGATTATGGTGAATCACTATATACCTTGTTTACTCGTACGACTTTTAAACATGCTAATCATTTGCAAATGTACTATTTATGCTATTGAGCATTCACTCTACTATATTGTCTCTTCACAAAAAGAAAAATAGCATGTACTCTTCTTTTATTACCATGGATTGGCAAAACAAAAAAGATGTTTTATAATTGAACGACATGAATGGTGACACGGTAGCTCGCCGCCGAGGTGGATTCAGAAACCGGCGAGGAGGAGGAAATAAGAGATCAATAGCCAGGTTGATCACAGTGATATCACGACTATGCAAAATTTCATCTGGGGTAGCTCCCCAGAGATTACTGGTACCGTGAAGAGCAGCATGATAAAATCATGTCGGAATATCAAAATGATAATAGAAATGAACATGCAAACAAAAGTAAGTTATGCGCTGAAGAACATTGAGAAGTCCATAGGCTTGACTTGGCAAATCATATACGGATACATGTTTTTGGACTAATAAGCCCTTTACATATTATATTCGAAAGGAAGGGAAGATGATTTTGATAATATGTTATTTATCCATGGAAACTTGTAGTCTTGATATATTCTGATTCACTCTAGCTTTATGCTTATGCGTTTTCTAAAACTCCTTTCAGGTAGCGAAGAAGATTAGCTTTGGAGCATAGCCTTTATATTGCACTCTTTTGATGTATCTCTCCTTTGTTGTAGAGGCAGTTTATGAGCCTCCTTTTGTTGTATCATTGCAAGATCATTAATGAAGTTATCACACTGGGTTTTGTTCAGCGCTTCCGCTATCTTTATGTTGTGAAATCCCTAAACTCATTGTTAGTAGGCCTTTGCGAGTTTGCTCGTTGGCCGGTCATGGACCCCGTTTAGGATTGGGTTGTGACAATAACCCAGATCCATAGGGTGGTCAGTAGGTTATAATCAAGCCTAAAGTTGCACCTACTGGAGCCACATGATGGACGGACATTAAAATCCAGAGCCATGGGGTGGTCGATAGGTTATAGTCAAAGCCAAAGCTGTGCCTACCGGAGCCACGGAATGGACGACAGGTTATAGTCAAAACCAAAGTTGCGCCTACCGGAGCCATAGGGATGGATGGACATCATAATCCAGAGCCATAGGATGGTCAACAAGTTATAGTCAAAGTCGAAGCCGCACCTGCCGGAGCCACAAGATGGACAGTAGGTTATAATCAAAGCCGAAGTTGTGCCTGTCGAAGCCATAGGGATGGATGAACATCATAATCCAGAGCCATAGGGTGGTCGGCAGGTTATAGTCAAAGCCGAAGTTGCGCCTACCGGAGCCACATGATGGACGAACATTATAATCTGGAGCCACGAGATGGATGACAGGTTATAGTCAAAGCCAAAGCTGTGCCTACGGAGCCATAAGGATAGATGGATATCATAATCCAGAGCCATATGGTGGTTAGTAAGTTATAGTCAAAGTCGAAGCTGCATCTACCAGAGCCACAGGATGGACGACAGGTTATAGTCAAACCCAAAGCTGCGCCTGCCAGAGCCATAGAGATGGATAGACATCATAATCCAGAGCCATAGGGTGGTCGTTGGGTTATAGTAAAATCCGAATCGCGCTTGCCGGAGCCACAAGATGGACGACAGATTATAATCAAAGCCGAAGCTATGCTTGCCGGAGCTATAGGGATGGATGGACATCATAATCCATAGCCATATGGTGGTCGGCAAGTTATAGTCAAAGCCGAAGCTGCGCCTGCCGGAGCCACGGGATGGACGAACATCATAATCCAGAGCCATAGGACGATCGATAGGTTATAGTCAAACCCGCGTCTGCCAGAGCCACAGGATGAACGACAAGTTATAATCAAAGCCGAAGCTGCGCCTGCCACAGCCATAGGGATGGATGGATATTATAATCCATAGCCATAGGGTGATCAGCAGGTTATAGTCAAAGCCTAAGCTGTGCCTGCCGGAGCCACAGGATGGACAAACATCATAATCTGGAGCCATGGGATGGACGATAGGTTATAGTCAAAGCTGAAGCTGCGTCTGCCAGAGCTATAAGGATGGATGGATATCATAATCCAGAGACATGAGGTGGTCAGTAGGTTATAGTCAAAGCTGAAGTTGCGTCTACCAGAGCTATGGGATGGATGGTAGGTTATAATCAAAGCCGAAGCTGCGCCTACCGGAGCCATCGTGAACACCTGAGATAGAAATGAAAGGCACAAGATAGACATAGATGCAAAGATATATTTCGTTGATTGTTGAGGGAAAAGAGTAACAAAAATTAGATTTAGACAAACCAGTCGGCCGTCACGGCAAGAAGCTATGGGAGCATGGAACAGGTCAGGGAATGATGGGGACATTGTCATTAGCTTGAGGCACCTGGGCAGCATTGGGACCGGCTGCCGGAGTCCTGCGCCGGTCGATCCATCTATCAAGGTGACCCTGTCGGACCAGATACTCCATGTAAGCTTTGAAGGGGAGGCAGGATGTTGTGTAGTGGCCTTTCTCCCTGTAGTAGGAGCAGTATGCCCTGTCGTTGGGATGCCTTCCTCCGATCTTATGATCTAGCTCCCTGAAAAAGGGCTCATCCCTGATCAACTGGAGGACAATGTAGATTGGCTCCGTGAAGACAGTTGTCTCTGCCACGTAGTCCTCTGGCTTTGGCGCCCTTCTCTCCTCTGTCTTCACGATATTAACCTACCTCCAGTTGTGCTGGGCGAGGGCAGGTTTGGCTTGAGATGATTGGACAGAGGCACGCTCAGCTAGGAGATCCTCTAGCTAGCAAAATTTATCTATCATTTGCATAAGGTCGTCCATGTTCTCCGCAAGATGGAGCATAAGCTCCTAGAGCATGGAACTCTCAGATTCTAAACCCAGCTTTAAGGAGGAGGTGACGATCCCCTGGTCACAGTCCTAAATGTCATTGTAGAGCTCCTAGTAACAGTCGGCATATTGCCAGAGTGTCTCCTCCAGATGCTTTCTGAGACTGATTAGGGAATCAACCCCTTTCTTTGTCTTGCCGCTGGTGACGAAGCAAGCTAGGAAGGCCCGCCCCAAATCCCTGAAGCTCCAGATGGATTAGGGTGGGAGCTTATTGAACCAGAGTGAGCCCTGGGTGCCGAGGCTCGTTGGAAAGACCTTGCACAGGACGACATCACTCGAGGAGTAGAGTGCCGTGATTTGTCGGAAGTAGACGAGGTATGTGTAAGCATCAGTCTTCGGATCATACCTTGGGAATTTCGGCAGACTAGTTCCAGAAGGGAGGGTGACCGAATCAATAGTTCGGGAGAAAGGAGAGAGACTGAGCTGCTCCAGACGAGCATCAGCAGCATGATAAGCCTGCCCAACGAGACGGTCAACATGGTGGTATCTTCGGTGGCACTGATGCTCCCTTTTGTCGTCGTCTAAGACTAGAGAGCGATGATGGTGCCTCTCCTCCTCCCTGTGATGGTGGTGGGGACTCTCCATTGGGCGGCCAGTCTCTTCCAACACCGACAGTAGGTCATGGAGGTCACGCGGGCGGACCTCAACGAAATCCCCCTTCATACATATATAGTGTGTCACGCCCTGGATTTTCAAACCATTTTTTTTGAAATGGAATAAAGATTACCAAATCACCAACAAGGGACCGTGAATTATAAAACATGCGGAAATAAAATAACAACAACCTTTTTGATATTATGAACTTACTTCCATTAAAACGATATTACAACTCTTTAAAAAAAAGGGAATGCCCGTAGGGTACAATGGAGAAAAGTAGGGGAAAGCTGTAGTAAATAAATGAAACAAATATGAGATGCTCCTCACACTGAAGGGACCTGGAGCAAGCCAAAACCAACTCCTCACTACTAGCTATCCAATCCTGTAACCCTGCAAAGAATTGTAGAAAAAGGTTGAGTCATAAAGACCCAGCATATATGCACCTATCAAGTGCAAACGTAACTATAGTGACATGTGCAAGTGGTGTGAATTCCTATGATGCAATCCCAAGCATGACCAAGTCTCACAACCTCAACACCACTACCAAGCCACTAACCAAGTCTAAAGCATAAGTCTAACCAAGACCTTCATCAACACAACTAGGCAATGCGTACTAGTACAAGGGTTATAAGGACCAAGAACCCCAATTACGATCGTTTAACATGGTGAACCATCACCACCACTAGGGAGGACGCTCCCAAGAACACAACCCATCTACAATAAGGCCTAAGCCTTCCACTATCCATGAAGGACTATACATTTGCCACGACTAATTCCACGACTTAGCCAAATATCTACAACGGGCTAATTCCACGACTTAGCCAAATATCTACAATGGGCTAATTCCACGACTTAGCCAAATATCTACAATTCACCTAACCATATCATATCCAACCATCCTCTACATATGTAGATATATAGGTACACATTGGTGAATTGATTATCTTATTTAAATAGTGTGTTCGACTCCTGGCTTAACATCACTTTGAAACCAAGTCACACGAGTCTCGACCGCCTCACTAAATAAGGACCAGCTTACCCCAAACGTGGACTACATTTTGAAAGGGTCACATGAGTCTCGAACCATCCCACGAGTAAGGATCGACCTACTCAAAATATGGACCATTATGTTGAAAACCATTCTGGAAAACCATTAAGCCTGGGATCGATTTAGAGTCTCCTTGGCGAGAACAAGGATGGACTCACTCACTTCAAAGTGTCACGAGGAATGCACTATCATACGAGGTGTCACGAGGAATACACCATCACACACGAAGTGCCACGAGGGATGCACTATACACGAGGAGGCACAAGGAATGCACCGAATACGAGGTATCACGAGGAATACACCAACTCACAAAGTGCCACGAGAGATGCACTGTCTATCAACAATCAAGGGCCACATCATTTGGCCACCTACACCACCTTCACAATTTAGGTTACTTATGGTTGGTTGTTTAGTAAGTGAATTTAGTAGATTTTAGGGTACAAATCAAAGAGATGGATTTTCCTTCGAGGGCAACGAGTTTTCCTACAAGACACTACAAGTATCGATAGCCTAGGAACGAGTTCCCTAGTCTAGTGTGATGAATTCACACATACTTACCCACATCTCTTCACCAAGGCATTTCACTAAACACCTATTGTGCATAAGTGCACTCAAGGGTTCTAGTCACCAAGGACACCTAGTTTATCATCCGAAGTTCTCAACCATAAGTCCAAGACCACATACAAGGGCCAATTCAAGACTTGACAATTCTACGGAACCAAGA
>NMUG010009923.1:0-11117 GCA_002855965.1 Monotropa hypopitys | reverse complement strand
GGCTGTCTTGGGCGCCGTCCCTGACTCCTTACCGAACGGACCGGTCCATTCGGAGGGTTTCCCCTCTTGTCTCTATCGTGGGGAATTCACTATAATACCCCCGTCCGTACGATCCAACCCGGTCCACCAACCGTCCCGGCCCATTGAGAGGCCCGCGACGTGCGTCCCATTCACTATTCATGAGCCCCAAGCTAACATTCTCCTATAAATACCCCCCGTGGGTACTGTTCACGGGATCCTGATTCAACCCTTGATCTCCGACCGCTAACCGTCCGGCCTCTTCCGTTTTTTGCTTAACATCTTCTCCAAACGGTTCTAACTTAAGCATCGGAGGCCCCATTGGTAAAACCCCACCGGCGGGCACTCACCTTTGTGCTGCAGGAGTCAAGCAGGAATACCCCCCTTTACTTGTTTGCAGGGACGACTACAGCCTCCGGTCAGATCCGACCCGCAGCGTCCGAAGGTCCAACAGTCTAAGAGAAGCTTCGGGCAGAAACTGGTCACCAAACCGCATACCAATCAAGTTAAACAATATGTAGAACATGTACCTAACAGATTTACCACTTAGTTTGCCTCCCTAATTATGCTTTTGAGAAGCCTCCAGTCGACTAGTTTCGTTCCCTAAAATTATTTCAATAGAATTTAGAAATATAAAAATTCTTCCTAAAACCCTTACTTATTTTCAAGTCCCTTAAACCGTTTAGATGTTTTAGGGTTTGTTAATAATAATCTTAAACTCTGGGAGTTTGATCATATATCACCTATTAACTCAATTAGGATCTTTTAGAACAAACTCTCAAAGAATTCCCATTTCCCCCCTGACCGGTACCCGACCGGTATGCCGGTCGGTATACCGACTAGTGTGCCGGTCGGTATACCGACTAGTGTGCCGGTTGTTCAACTCTTTGAAATTTTTGGCCTGCCAAAATTTATAAAAGATCGGTATATGAACTGGTGTGTCGGCTAGTGTACCGCCCTCCTACCAGTGTTGCTGTGTTCCTGGTGTTTTTCTAGAAATAGCTACGAGTTTATTTCAAAAATTGTATTTTCTCAATTTTTTTGGTGGGAAAATTTATTTTCTTAACATCCTCGCTCCCCTTAATACACATGTAACTTTAAAACTTTTCAAAAACCTCATTTGATCACCCTTCTTACTTATCTAGTTAGTTTCTTTCTTTTTTTCTCAAAGTTTAAATTTTACAAGGATTCTAATCCTTTAAGTTTTTCCTTAATTTCCTAGAGCTTCCTAAGATTAGAACACGAGGGGGACTTACCTTTGATCACCTAAGACTCTTCCAAACAATCCCTCTTCTTCTTCATTCAAGTCTCTCTCTCTCTCTCTCTTAGAAATTTGCCAAGCTAGATACAAAACTCACCTCTTGTATTGTATTAAAAAATTATTCCATGTTTTTGGTTTACCTTAATATCATAGTGTCCTTGGATTATATTCCCATGTGCTACAACCCATCTTTGATATATAGGGTACACCACAATTCAACTTTTCATTATTCACATTTCATACCCTTAGCATTCCATTCCATCATTTTAACCATTATTTCTTTACTTTCTTTTTAATTTTTAGTCCATACTCATACTTATTCTATTTTTCTTAATTTCTTTCTGTAAATTTCATTAAATCTTCACAAAATATTATTTAAATAATGTAAATGAAAGTTTTTAAGTGGATATTATAAAAAAAATTTAGAAATCAACAAATTATGTACCGATGAAGATGGTATAACTTAACACATTCTTTGGATATTGACGAAAGGTGAGAGAGGGAGTGAGAGATAAAAACTATTATTATTATTATTATTATTGTGTGAAATAGTTTTTTAGGAAGAGAAAAAGGAGGAAGGGAGTAGGTGGAGGAGGTGGCTTCATTTAATTAATTTTATTTTAGTAACTTGTAAAGTGTACAACAAATCATGGAGGTGTGTAAGGAAAACAAAATTAGGTTCGTGGCTTGAATCATGGCGGTTACTAGAGATCACTTTTGTGTACCTAAGTGTACATGCAAGGTCATGTACTTAGGGATCGTTTGGAAAGACCCAGATGTACTCCCTCACATGTTTTCGGGTGGCGGCAGTGGGTACATCATTTTTTTGTGTAAGGAAAATAAAAAGATTTCATTAATTTATTATACAAAACACAATTGTTCACATCATCACTTCCAAAATGTTCCAGTCATATTTTCGAATGTCCAGTCATACAATGGTCAACATCATCACAACAATCACACAATCAGTCGCAAGACCCTCCATCCACATGGTCTTAAAAATCAATATAAATATTTTAACTAAATTTAAAAATAAAAAATAGTTAAAATATGTGAAATAATTTAAATTTTTAAACATAAAAACATTTATAAAAAAAATTTGTTTAGAACAATAAAAAGTTCTCAAACAAAAAAAGAAACAATTTTAAAAACAGTTTTTTTGTTTAACGACATAAATATTTGATTTTATATTTAAAAAATTGAATTGTTTTACTCAATTTACAAATGTTTGATTTTACGGATCGAGTGTCGTCACTCATCATGAGTACCGAAGGCACTTTAAAATGCCGAAGGCACTACTAACACTTGAATTTTTATCGTACTCTTATGTATTGTGTTGCACTTTCTATTCTATTGTCACTCATCATTAGTACCGAAAGTACGAATTAGTGTCGAATACACTTCTAATACTCGAAATTTTGTTATATTTTTAGGTATTATATTGTGCTTTTTATTCTATCGTCTCATACTGTCGGCATAACGAGTAATATATAAAGGAGAATAAACAAAAAATTAGCCATTAAAAAATTATTAATATTTTTCGGTATGAACTTCCATGCTTGCTTGGTGAGCATTTTAAGAGCTGTTTCCGTGGATCACTTTCCCCTCACTCATTCCACACAGCAAATATACCGGATCGGCTTGCACACTGTCTTCACCGTCTTTGATTCCAATCGTTTTTCCAGTTCAGATCTCGCATTTCTAAGTAAGTTCACCGTACTAACTCTTAATCATCGCTTCGCCGCATATACCACATCCATCAACACACACTTCAGTTTGTTACGATCGTTGCACCGATCCTCATCAAGTTCAATTGGTTTCACTTTTCTCCTGGTTTGATCTGATCCAATTTTTCTTAATTATCTTTTTTGTGTAATTTTCCGTGATTTCGTTTCAGCAGGTATGATTACTTGTTATCGTGTGTCTATATATATATCGTTTTTGGTAAGTTATTGTGTTTGATTTAGGAATTTTCTGCTTTGAATTGCGTAGGAGAAAGATGGCTCAGATTCTGCTTCATGGCACGCTTCATGTTACGATCTACGAGGTTGATCAGCTTCATACCGGAGGCGGAGGGTCTAATATCTTCAAGAAGGTAGTTTGATTCGAATCAATATGGATCTAGCGCCTTGTATTTATTTGAGTTCTTGAGTTTCTAGTTCATATTGTTTGTATTAGAATACAAGATATGTCACTTCCTTTTTTGTATATTCCTTTCTCTTATTTCCTTTTCATTTGTTTCCTTTTTCTCTTACTTCCTTTCTCTTATTTCCTTTTTGTATAGCTTCCTTTATGTAAATATCACTCTTATATATAAAGAGATTTAAATATTTTTTTTATTTCTCTATCTATATATTCTAACATGGTAAGCACATAAGGAAGTTGCCTTCTCAAAAAAAAAAAACTCATCATCATATACACAAATCATCATCATCCGCCTTATCCTACATGAGCATCACCTTCAACAATAATTGCCTAACCCATTCAGACCTTTTTCCATCATATGTACCAACAAAACCATCATCACAACCTAATCCATCATCATATACACAAATCATCATCATCCACCTTTATCCCCGACTGCCTTAGCATCATCTTCATCATTAATCAGCAACGAAACCATCATCATCAAATGCCAACCATCAGAAGAACATCATCATCACATGAATTAAGGATCAGAGGAGGAGCGCATCATCAAATCACAGATCAAAACAAAAACATCCTAGCCCCAACCACACGTTCTCTCGACCTTTCTTCCGGACAACAAACCTCGTAGTCCGGACTACACTGCCAGAGCTTAGTATCAGTGCACCGGGACCAACTTATATTATGGAGCACTCTGATCATTCTCATCCTTAAGAAGCTCCATCATCCTGCAGGCCCTCTAGACTCTTGCACCTACTGTCTGTCATAGCTCAAGCCATAGGTTTCTTCAATGTCCTGTTTGTACTTGCAGACATTGTTGCAAGGCTGGTCCCAGACAACTGCTAAAAAATCCCAACTGACAATCCTACGAAACTCTCGCAGTTAACAATTACACAACAATTACTCTTGAGGAAGTCAATTCAAATCAAGTTATTTGTACAAACCAAACACTACGTCTTCGATTCTAAATGTTGTAATCATATGACTTCAGATCCTACCATATTTTCTTCTATATCCTCTTCTTCTCATACGCCTACTATTTATAGTGCTGATGGTTCACACGTGTCTGCTAGTCACATCGATCATGTCTATGCAACTCACACCTCTCTTCCTGAAACATTTCTCATGCCCGCTCTCACCTTAAATTTAAATTCTGTATGTCAAATGTGCGAACTTGGCCTAACTGTTATCTTTTCTTCTTCTGGTTGCCAGGTGCAACATCCTCTAACATGGAAAATCCTTGGGATAGGACGTAAGAATGCACGTCTGTTTGAACTCATCAATCTTAATCTCCCCTCACATATAATATCCACCAACCGGTCAACTGCTTCCACATTATCTACCAACACCTCTAGTCTTTGGCACTCTTATCTAGGACATGTGTCTTCTGGCCGTTTACAATCCTTAATATTTAGTGGTCAATAGGGCATGGCACCTACCAAAATATTGATTGCATGCCATGTCAACTTGCCAAACAACCTTCTTTAGCCTTTAATAAAAGTGATTCTATCTCAATTTCTCATTTTGACTTGGATCATTCCGATATTTGGGGAAATAGTTTGTGATTTTTGTCGATGACTATTCTCGATTCACATAGATATATCTTTTGAAAAAGGTCTGAATTACTCCAAATTTATCATGACTTTGCTCAAATGATTCAAACTCAATTTGGTCATTCTATCAAAGTATTTTGCACAGATAATGCTATGGAATATAAGGATGCATCCTTTGTGAATGTTCTTCATCAGCATGGTACCATCACCCAACATTCTTGTCCTGGGACCTCCCAGCGAAATGGACGCGCTGAACGAAAACATCAACTTATTCTTGACACCACTCGTGCTCTCCTCATCTCATCCTGTCCTGAGTCTTTTTTTTGGGAAAGTTGGTCTGACAGTTGTTTATAAGATCATTCGAGTTCCTACCCCAGTCATCGGGCATCTCTCTCCTTATGAGAAGTTATATGGCACTTCAACTAATTATCACAACTTCAATTCTTTGGATATGATTGCTTTGTTCTCATACAACCACATGAACACACTAAACTTGAACCTTGATCTCGACTCTGTTGCTTCTTGGAATACGGTATTGAACATAAAGGGTATCAGTGTTGTTATCCTATTTTCTAATGTCTTCGCGTTTCTCGTCATGCTATTTTTTGGGAGCATCAGATATTTTCCAATATGTCTAAATTTTATCTACACACTATCTCGACCACCCCCTATTTTACCAATCCTTATGTCAACTTGTTCCCTTATGAGTTCAATATAGGCACTCCATCTGCTAGTCCTTCTCCCATTCCTCTTGAGGTGCCCATCCTGATTGATGATTCTGTCCTTGCAATGTCCAACCTTACTTAGCCTCTTCCACCTTCTCCATCTAACACACCTCATGATTCTCCAGCTATAAATGGTTCTATTGAGTCACCTCTACCTCTACCAAAAAGGGTATCTCAATTACCTGGTTATACTTTTGCTCCTATTGCCCGCCTCAACTCATTTCGGAGTTTGCTTGCTGTTGCCACAACTCGCAAATGGAATCTCCATCAGATGGATGTCACAAATGCTTTTCTAAATGATGATCTTACTAAAGAGGTTTATATGCAGCCACCTCCTAACTATCTTCATTCTCCCCAACCAGGTTTATCGCCTTCGTCGTGCCCTATATGGTCTTGAGCATGCTCCTCAAGCTTCGTTCTCAAAATTCAGTACCACCATTGGTAACTTTAGCTTCACTTCTAGTTCTCATGATTTGGCACTTTTTGTTTGCAAGTCTGAACATGGTACTATTCTTCTTCTTCTTTATGTGGATGACATGATTATTACCGGTGATGATCTAATGGGTATATTTAGCTTCAAACAATATCTTTTATGTAGTTTTGAGATGAAAAATCTTGGCTCTCTTAGATATTTTCTTGGAATTGGAATCTTGAAAGATTTTGATGGATGTTATCTATCTCAAGAAAAATATGCTTCCGATCTCTTAGCCAAGTCTGGCATCATTGATAGCAACGCGATATCTACTCCTATTTAGATGAACACTCGTCTTACTCCTCTGGATGGTACATTATTATCCGATGCTACATGTTATCGACAACTTGTTGGGCGACTTGTCTATCTTACTGTATCTCGTCCAAATATAGTCTATGTTTTTCACATTGTCAGCCAGTTTTATCTTCCCCTCGATCCATCCATTATGCAGTTGTTCTGCGAATTTTACGATATATTAAGGCACCCTAATTTATGGACTTTTTCATTCCGCTCTCTCCTCTCTCATCCTACATGCCTATTCCGATGTCGATTGGGTTGGAGACCCTATTGACCGATGCTCAACAACTAAATATTGCTTCTTTCTTGGTGTCTCTCTTATATCTTGACACAGTAAAAGCAAACTATCATTGTATGATCTAGCACCGAGGCTGAATATCGTGCTCTTGCTGACACTGCTCAAGAACTCGTATGGCTCCTTTGGTTATTAGAATATATGGTAGTAAGTCAACCTACTGTTACCATGGTTCAGTGTGACAATTGCAGTGCCATTCAAATTGCTTATAATGACGTCTTTCATGAGCGTACCTAAGACGTCGAGAATGATTGTCATTTTGTTCGTCAACAAGTCTAACATGGTACTATTCTACTTATTCCAGTTTCTTCTCATGATTAAACCACAAATGTCTTAACTAAAACACATCTTCCAAGATGGTTTGAAGATTTGCTTACCAAATTCAAGTTGGTCTCGGCTCTATCACTTTGAGTTTGAGGGGGGCTATTAGAGTACAAGATCTATCACTTCCTTTTTGTATATTTCTTATTCTTGTTTCCTTTTCCTTTGTTTCATTTTTTCTCTTATTTCCTCCGCTTATTTACTTTTTGCGTAGTTTTTTTTATGTAAATATCCCTCTTGTATATAAAGGGATTTAGTTTTATTATAAAGATCATCAATTGGAATACAACAATATTTTGTGTTTATATATTCTAACAGTTTGTGTTCCCTTCTTTTCGAGAGCCATTATTTTTCGATGTGTGTGTTTCTCGCCCTTTTGGCTAAGATCAAGTTTCTTCCCACGACTGTTGATGACTCCTTTTGGGAGTTAAGAGTGTGCTGAACCCTAACATAGTATCTAGTGAATATGGATGCAGAAAATAAAGTAACCGAAAGAACAAGCACAACCACGCCAAATGACTCACCCAGTAAGGCTGCGTCCATGATTGCTTTGACTGCATCCACAGTCGCTTTGGCTGTTCACCGTGATGCAGACAAATGCAAAGATAGGCTGGAGTTGCCTTTGCTACAATGCATTTATAGCAATATACAGACTGCTAGGGTCACAAGTTCTTGATTTGCACAATGCATGCCTAGTTGACTTTATTATCATTCTCTACACTCCATAGCTAGTGGGGATTCTTAATTGTCTTGTTAAAATATCCATCTGGAAGATGTCATTGAATGAGGTTAGATACACACATTGTTTCAGAAGTTGCATAATTACTTTGAAATTCTGAAGCTTGTCCTTAAAGGTACCTGCTTCATACATTTTCCCTGTGATCTTTTGGAACTTGTGCTATTTTAAATCCGTTCTGCGGGAATTTGACGCACTCTTATAGTTTTTTCGAATGGACTTCTGGTTTTATGTGCACTCTTAGAAGACGAAAGTTTTATATGTTTGCAGCAATGAAACCGCAAATTTGTTTCAGTATAAAATATTTAGTTTTTTTTGTCTTGTTGGCTTTATATGTCCAGAAAATTTCCTCTTTAGATTGAACCTTTCCAGTCTCCACTTTTCCACTGCTACCTATGATACTTATATTTAGTCCCTAGCACTTGGAAAATTCTATCCATTTTCTTTTTTTTGTTTTCATTTCTATTATCCTTGAATTTTGGAGATCACCATTTGGGTGGAGAAGAAAAAAGAAGAGATGTTAAAATTTACTGATTGATTGGTGCAATGAATTCGTCTAGGTGGTTGTGATTTCAGTATTAATAACTTTATCGCTAAACTTCTTCCCATAGCTTACATTTCTGATTGGTGAATTATTTCTGTAGTTCATGCAAAACATTGAGGAGACTGTTGGTTTCGGCAAAGGAACTCCCAAAATCTATGCAACAATTGATCTGGAAAAGGCTAGGGTCGGACGGACCAGAATGATTGAAAATGAACCTAACAACCCCAGGTGGTACGAGTCTTTTCACATCTACTGTGCCCATACGGCTTCTGATGTAATATTTACCATAAAAAATGCTAATCCTATTGGGGCAACTTTGATTGGAAGAGCTTATGTACCTGTACAAGAACTTTTGGATGGGGAAGAAACTGATAGATGGGTTGAGATCTTAGATAGGGAGAAAAATCCGATAGATGCAGGTTCTAAGATCCATGTGAAGCTACAATATTTTGAGGTCACTCAAGATCGTAGTCATGCCCGTGGAATTAGGACTTCAAAGTTCCCTGGAGTTCCTTACACATTCTTTTCGCAGAGACAAGGATGTCGGGTTTCTTTGTACCAAGATGCTCATGTGCCTGATGATTTTATCCCTAAAATCCCTCTTGCTGGAGGAAAATATTACGAGCCCCATAGATGTTGGGAAGATGTCTTTGATGCTATCACTAATGCAAAACACTTGATATATATTACTGGCTGGTCCGTATACACTGAAATTTCCTTGGTAAGGGACTCAAGGAGGCAAAAACCAGGAGGAGACATCACCTTGGGTGAGCTGCTTAAGAAAAAGGCAAGTGAAGGTGTCAGGGTTCTTATGCTCGTATGGGATGACCGGACCTCAGTGGGTATACTGAAGAAGGATGGATTGATGGCCACCCATGATGAAGAAACTGAACACTTTTTTCAAAACACTGATGTTCACTGTGTACTATGCCCTCGTAATCCAGATGATGGTGGTAGCATAGTCCAGGATTTACAAATTTCCACCATGTTCACTCATCACCAGAAAATCGTGGTGGTCGACAGCGAGATGCCTTCCGGAGGATCTCAGCAGAGGAGGATTGTCAGTTTTGTTGGAGGTATTGATCTCTGTGACGGCAGGTACGATACACCCTTTCATTCACTTTTCAGGACCCTGGACACTGCACATCACGATGATTTTCACCAGCCAAACTTTACTGGCACTGCAATCGTGAAAGGTGGCCCCAGAGAGCCTTGGCATGACATTCACTCCCGACTGGAAGGACCCATTGCTTGGGATGTGTTGTTTAACTTTGAACAGAGATGGAGAAAGCAAGGTGGGAAGGATCTACTCATTAACTTGAGAGAACTCAATGACCTCATTATTCCCCCTTCTCCAGTAACGTTCCCTGATGATCACGAGACGTGGAATGTGCAGTTGTTTAGATCTATCGACGGTGGAGCTGCTTTTGGCTTCCCCGACACGCCTGAAGATGCAGCAAAAGCTGGTCTAGTCAGTGGGAAGGACAATATCATTGACCGAAGCATTCAAGATGCTTATATTCATGCTATCCGCAGGGCTAAGAAGTTCATATATATTGAAAACCAATATTTTCTTGGGAGCTCTTTTGGGTGGCACGCGGATGATGTCAAGGTTGAGGATATTGGTGCTTTGCATCTAATTCCAAAGGAACTTTCTTTAAAGATCGTTAGCAAGATTGAGGCAGGGGAGCGATTCACGGTCTATATTGTGGTTCCAATGTGGCCAGAGGGACTTCCAGAGAGTGGGTCTGTTCAAGCCATATTGGACTGGCAGAGGAGGACAATGGAGATGATGTATAAAGATATTATCCTGGCTCTGAGAGCCAAGGGCATTGAACAGGACCCTCGTGACTATTTGACATTTTTCTGCCTTGGCAATCGGGAGGTGAAGAGGAGTGGAGAATATGAACCGTCTGAAAAGCCAGAGCCTGATTCAGACTATATTCGAGCCCAGGAGGCTAGGCGCTTCATGATCTATGTTCATGCGAAAATGATGATTGGTGAGTGGCCTCTTTAAAAGGTTTTACATCAGAAGTAATCTATATTCTATACTTGAAATATACCCAACCAGCCTATGTTGTATCGAATTACTTTGCCTATCTTTCATTATTCCTTTCTTTCATCTTTCAAACTAGAAACAACGTCTGCACCGGATTGAGTACTTTCTTTCTCTGTTCTACAAGTAGGATTGTGTGATTAACCAGAATACTATTGCAGTTGATGACGAATACATAATCGTCGGATCAGCCAACATCAACCAGAGGTCAATGGACGGTGCTAGGGACTCTGAGATAGCCATGGGAGCCTACCAGCCGTACCATTTGATGACAAGGCAGCAGCCAGCACGGGGCCAGGTCCACGGTTTCCGTATGGCGCTGTGGTACGAACACCTCGGCATGCTTGACGAGACATTCAGCCATCCCGAAAGCATCGAGTGTGTCCAAAAGGTGAATCAGATTGCCGATAAGTACTGGGACCTGTACTCGAGCGAGAGTCTCGAACGTGATCTCCCCGGTCACCTGCTTCGTTACCCCATTGCAGTCGCGAGTGAAGGTGAAGTCATGGAGCTTCCAGGAACCGAGTTCTTTCCGGACACCAAGGCCAGAGTTTTGGGTGCGAAATCAGACTACATGCCTCCCATCCTTACAACCTAAGTGAGATTTCTCATCAGTTTTCTTGTTTTTTAGAATAAGCTCCTGATGTTAGCTGTGTAATAAGTTGAGTGCCATATCCTGCAGATTAAGTTATTG
>NMUG010009922.1:0-11115 GCA_002855965.1 Monotropa hypopitys | reverse complement strand
AGACGTGACAAGGTTCATTGTCTACAACCCATCAAGGAGGTTAATAATCCTAGGTTAAGACCTAAAGTGAGAACCACATACTACTAACTCCTACGCAACCTCAAGACCTTAATTATCTAAGAATTAGGTGGTTTCGATAAGAATTAGTCCATTGAGTCATTTTATCGAACACCTAGTGGGACATCGCTCAAAGCATGGATTTTTCCAAGGATATTATCGACAACCCATCAATGAGATTAACACCACTAGATTAAGACCCTAAGCATGAACTCATACACATCCTAACCACAACATTCAAGCACTAAAATGACAAATACAACATAAGCCTAAGTCTTGGGGTGTTAATCACCCCATGTCCAAACTAAAGAGGCTACCCCTCCATTAATCCTACCACAAGCATGGAAATCAAAAGAATATAATGAAAACACAACAAGGAAATGCAAAAACGAATTTCATTAAACATAAAGCATAACATAAAGTACATAAATAGAGAGAAGGAGAGAATCCTTACAACATTAAAGAAGGATATTTCTTCCCAAACTCCATAGAAAGCCCAAAAATCTTGAGAAAAGAAGATATAAAATAGAGGTACAGAGAGAAGCTCTCTCCCCCTTTCCTAAACCTAAAATATATTGAATAATATATAACTCGAACTATACATAAGTATATATACACCCCTCATTTAAAAGGTCCAAAACACCCTTAATGAAGTCAAAATCCGCAGAAAAATCCAAGAGGGACCGGTCCCTGTAGGGTCGGGAGATCAGTACCCGTGCAACAAAATTTCCCACTAGAAAAGAGGGACTGATCCCCTGCAGTATGGGGGACCGGTAACCCTCCTCAGGATGCTCCTCTTTGCTTCTTTGCTCCTCCTCGTCTCTTTTGGGTGCTTCCTCATGGCTCAGGAGGTCTCGGGGGACTTCCGGACGCATCCTAGTATCACCAAATAACCTACAAATATACCAAAACTAGAGAACAAGATTAAAACATATATGAACTAAACATAAATAAATAAATGAAAAATAATAATAATAAATAAACCTATAGATACACTAGAACTATAAAATTGTATGTCTATCGCACCTAAACTTATCGTTTGCTAGTACCGAGCAAACTCATACTACGAGTCAATCCTTAAAACAACTAACTAAGGAAAATAAAGGATAAATCATTTAAACCCCTAGACAGCCCCAGTATGACGAGTAAGGTCTCGTGTGGGTTTTCAGTAATGATCACTCGCAAAACACAAAAATTACTTCTACATGACATACTAAAACATTCAAGAAAAAACTCAAAGCATAAGAAAGAAATATAGATCCTTAAGAAGAAATGTAGGCAAACAGAGTTCAAAATTGTAGCAAAAGTAAGAACAAGTCATGGCATCTATATTTAATATGTGTGAGCAAGGCTTTTTATCCCCAGTGATACAACAACCCAAAATTTCATCCAGACCGAGTCTTGATTTCAATTCTTATTGTGTCATGCACTCATCAAATAAGACTCTCAAAACAAAGGTGCATACTCTAACTCTTATAAGTGCGAGCGAAAGATATGTATAATGAAGATCAAAATATTCTGCACATTGTGACACAAATAAAAAGCTTTATATAAACTACATCCAAAAAGATGAAGCTCAGAGAATTTCCACTGAAGAGGGTTCAATAGGTCTTACATATACATTCACGTGATACAACTCAATGATGCCATCAAGGAGTCAAAAAATTCTTCAACGAATCGAGGAGAAGTTACAATAAGCAACAAGTACAAGAAGGATTTCAATTCAATCCCAAGAAATGTCAATAAGAAGATCACTAGATCACAATTCTACTCCCCCACAGCGAATGGTCGAATAGAAGGAAACAAACAGAATTTAACCTTTTACACTTATAATCCTTCGAGTTAAACGACTCAAGCACAAGATGGAACAAGATTGGAAATTTGGAAATAGATTGGGAGACAGTCACGTCACCCAAGGCCAACTGCTCAACTACAATTTCAACTTCGCACAGAGGAAACCCTGGAAAGCAATGGTCACCAAAGGCGGTTTCAAACTCGTCCTAAGACATGCCATCCAAAGGAATAGTATAGAAAGATGGCCTGCATCGCATCGGGACTTTCAGAACATCTCTTCTTATTGTCACAATCACGCTCCATCATACAATGGTTCTTTCATAAGGTGACGCATAGAAAAAGGCACTTTATTGGATCATCTAATGAGGAGAATTACGAAGACGGTCATAGCACATGCACACAAATCCATTAATTTACTAAACCCCAAATAAACAATAGGTCTAAGACCAACATACGGCCATCGGATAAAGGAGTCCAAATGGTCAACATGACCACTTCTACCACAAGGTGGAGCATAAGCAAGAGAAAATGCATTGAGAATCACACCTTAAGCCAATGACTAACACGAGACAATCTCAAAATATCGACTTAGACTCATAGTTATCCCAACTAAATCGATCTTATGAATGATTATGACCAGTGGTTCATACCTCTTAAAGAGAATTATTCAAAAATCTCGGCAACACCTCAAGATTTTTTATAAGATAAGGGGAAAACTCAACTCGGATAGGCCAACATACCCAACTTTCTCATAACTACAATCGAGTCGATACTCCAGAATGAGAAAAACAATCAAACTCCTAAGACTAGAAGAATCTAGATGAGTGTGCTCGATACAAGACCAAGATAGCAAAGGACCTAACACAACATGCCACCAAGGCCAAGGTTCCATCTCCCAAAACATGGGCAAGGAACAACCACAACAGGAATTCCGAATACCTCTAGCGACTTCCATTCTAACACTGACCACAAGATCTACCCTATCAACATAGAGGAGACTAAGACTAGACATGAGTGACTGAAGGTGCATTAAAATGCAAGGAATGAAGAAGGAAGGACATACAACTGCGGAAAGGCAACTATCTTGCCACACAAGATCAACACTCAACTTCCAAAGGACCGAAAGGAGTCAGCATCCATAAAAGGAGAACACTACCCAAGAATAGAATACAATGAAGTGCACAATATGCACGAGCAACAAAGGTTCATGGAATATGCATGAAGAACCCAAAGAGACTAGGTGTCTCTACACAGTTCCAAGGTATTCGAACTGGAAGCTCTGATACCAATTATAACGGTCCAGATTCTCAAACCATTTTTTTGAAATAACAAGGAAAGAGAAACCTGGAGTTAACTATTGTTATCCAAGCACAAACAGCTAAAGTAACCATTACACATAGAGTGATACAAGAAAGAAACTATGAAAGAGATATAGAGTATGGAAGAATAAATATACAACTGGCTACTACAATTACTAACAAGGTATAAAGGTTAAGAAAAGTACTAAATTGTGGAAGAGTAAAAAGGGGTACAATAACCAACTCGAACAACTAAAAAGAAGGTACAAAAGAAGAAGTACTATGCAGACTAAGATGACAAGCTCCCAAGGAGGGGTCCAGCAGCAAGCCAAGCTTCAAGTCCACAACTACAATAAGACCTGCAAACAAATCCTGGAAAAAGGAAAGAAATAAGGGTCTGAGCGAACCACAACTCAGTAAGAAAACCCCTAACTACTACCAAGTATGCACCTACAGGTGCGTGCCTAAGTGTACACACAAAAACAAAAACAAGGGGAGAAATGAACCCTACTCAAGCAAGTGCGACACAACCTCAAAGTAGCCCAAACATAAGCACACAACCGACCGTGCAAGCCAAGTGAGACTCTAACTATCAACCAACAACAAGGTGCAACTCAACAAAAATAGCCATGAAGTGCAACCCAGTAAAACCAATGTACGTGCTAAGGTGAGACAACCTCCAAAACTGTACCAAGGTGGCCCAAGAGACCACAATATCAAGACCATAGTGCCACTCTACCAGGCAACCATCTAATCACCAAGAACATTGTTATAGATTCAATTCTCCTTTAACTTTGGAATATTTTGGAGATTGAGGTAGATTTCAATTATTAATCAATCACCTTCTTATTGTCTCCACATGACAAATCGTGGGATCCCAAGCCATCCTTTCCGACATTACCCACCTCGTCAACTAAGCAGGTCACGTACTCGGAGGTTGCACTAGTCCGTTACACAATACTCCCACTTATTCGACGACCAGCAAGGGGCTATATACCAAGACACTACAAAAATCGTCCCTACCGGTCTTCTCCCTTGGTGACACAAAGGAGTCACACATGATTTGTATTAACCCGAAACAGTATTTTCCCACTTGGCGGCTTAAGGGGTCACACCGGGCATCACACATGCAATCGTATCTCGGGTAGGGAAAGAACATCCTAAATCCGGATAGGTACCAACATAAACAACACGTGGATTAGGGCAACATCCTCCTAATCCTGGATAGTTCAAAAACAATTAGATTATAAGGTTTGGGCCAATCACACATCCCAATTCCCAAAGTTGGTACCCTCATACGAAATAACAATCCAAACAACTCCTCACATAATCTTCATTCTTAAATTTGTTGAAATAGAGGTGAAGGATTTGTAGTTGAGAAAGGGTGGTTCTCGTAGGATCCATCTCTCATGTTGGGCATTCGTTGAGTACGTTACGTACATTATCAAGTTTCTCAAATTACAATTCCTCCTTGACAACATCAAGGGCAAACCAACCCGAACTGACAATGCCTCCAATAATTCAATAACACCAAAGAGACCAAATAAGTGAAGACACCCAAATCGTTCAAGGGGATCCAAACGACCCAATTTTACTCCAATAACCCACATAGGAATTTCATCGAACACTTAGTGCCTAATAAAATCTATGAGGCCTACAATGATGGTTAAGACCCAATTCAACCAAATGTTCATCCTTACTACTCATACAATAAATCCCAAGACCATAATTTTGTCGAAAAGTGATCTATGACTCTAAGGGGAATTTTATCAAACACTTGGTGACTACAATCTCTAAATATCCCAAATCAATGTCACCAAACATCACACCTTACCCAAATCATCACCAACAATCATCTACAATATGCCTAGACTAATCCTAGACTACCAAATATGAAATCCAACCCAAGACAACAAAATATACAACCTATAAACACACACACACACACACACAAGGAGTAGAAAGAAATTTGCCCACCGAAGCTAACGAATCTCAAAATCCCTAGGTAAGGGATTCTTCACGTCGCCACGATCTAAGCCCACCAATGCGAATCCCTTGCGATGCTTGTTGACGTTTGTGAAAGGCAAACCTTCAAACAAACATGGGAGTGAGATCAAATGAGGGGAGAAAGAGAGAGAGAGAGGGGGAGAGAGTTCGAGAGAAAAGAGAGGGGAGAGAGAGACTTACGGAAGAGGGCTGGAGGGGAGGCCGAAAAATGTGTAGGGCTTCCTCTCCCATACAAAAAAACATATATATACTCGAGCCAAAGTGGACAAAAATTCCCCTAACTCATTCCCAAACTTCTTCCCGAACAATGTATTTCGATATATATTGAAGGCATATATCGAAATACACTCTCATCTGCCTAAACTCAAATGCAATGCATATCGATATACACCACCTTGCATATCGATATGCAATCCTCGCTGCACAACTCCAACAGCATATGCATTTCGAAATGCAATCAGTGCATATCAAAATGCAAGACCTCACTAGGCGAATCCACAAAGACCATATATCGATATGTATGGCCCTGTATATCAATATACAAAACTCTCGGATCATCCCCAACAGTATATACATTTCGATATGCAGTTAGTACATATCGAAATGCAAACCTTACTGCACAAACTCATTAAGGAAACATATCGATATGCAAGGGTGCATATCGAAATGCAAAGAAAGCTCATATCAAAATATGAGGTGCACATCGAAATGCAATCCAGACAACCAACCCACATATCAAAATATAGACAGAAAGATGAACATATCGAAATGAGCATATATCGAAATACACTAAAATGGCTAACCCTCATTTCGATATGAAAACCTCAATGAAATGTTCCCCTAAGGGAACATATCGAAATATAGGAAAAAGGGCAAGGGCCCTATATCAAAATACTGGCTACTGAGAAATGGCCACAGAGCCCATTTCGATATACTGGCTGAAGAATGGAAATAGATAAAAAAACTATTTCGAAATAAGATAGGGGAGGGAAAATTTTAATAAAATTATTAAGATTTATAAATTAAAAAACAAATTCTCAATTAAGCCCCCAAAATCAAATAAAATTTAAAATGAATTATATAATCCCCCAAATAACATATTTACAACTTTCTAGATATCTTTTAAAATTTTAGGAATTTAAATTCGATTTTTAAAATTTTAAATTGTTACAAGGGCAACCGGTATACCGACTGATATGTCGGTGTTCAAACCGATTGCAAGAACAATCGGCAGAACGCTCGACTGTTTGAAATCCTTATTCCTTAATTGTAATTTAGCCTCCGAACCTATTTTTTTTCAATTACATGGTTCCTATAGTGATATACGTCTAAGAATCTATGTATAAATACTTAAAAATGAATCAGAACGACTATAATTTCATTCAATTTGACTTTTGGAAAATTTTATAAAAATCTCAATTAAACTAGTTTAATCCTGTTTTAATCGATTCTACAAGTCACAATAGTTTACTAACCTCGTTGAGAATGTTCTGCAAAGATTTGACGGAGTTCAAACGGTCGGTTGATCAGTGTCGAATCTCCCTCTCTCTCTCTCTCCTTTCTCTCCCTCCTCTCTTTTTCTTTTGATTTTCTTATAATTTTTATGTTTAATTATAATTTTGTAAGGATAATATTAAGGAATTATAAACTAATTTGAATTCATCTTTTAGTTACGCTACAGCGCGGCAGGGTGCGTCGTAGTTATGATATTACTTAAATCGATTATTCGTATTTTACGTATTATCTTTTTATTCTTTATTCGTCCTTTATTTCTAAAAATATTATTGAATTCCCATAAATTTTCAAACCTTACCGATAATTATTATTAATTTTTTTGTTCTTATGAAGAGTCATTAAAGCTACTTTTCTTATTAAACTTATTAATTTTTTATTAGTTTTAATCATAATTATATTTATTATTAAAAATTTCAAGTATTATAGTTGTGGAGTGGCAGCAGTGGTGAAGGAGTTTTGGTGGTGGTTGTGGATTGGGGACATTGGTGGTGGTGGAGTGGCAACGGCGTCAGTGGTGATAGAGTGGCATTGGTGGTGGAGGAGTGATAGTAGTGGCGATGGTGGTGGAGTGATGACGACGTTAGTGGTAATGGTAGAGTGACAATGTTGGTGGAGTGGAGGTGGTGGTGGTGGTGTGGAAGTGATGGTGATGAAGTGGTGGTGGAGCTATAATTGTGGCGGTGACGGTGGTGGAATGGAGGCAGCAACGGTGGTGATGGAGTGGCAATGGTGATGGTGGAGTGGAGGTGACAGTGGTGGTGACGATAGTGGTAATGGTGGAGTGGAGTTGGGGGCAGTTGTGTCGCAATAGTGGTGGTGAAGTGACGGTGGCAGTTGTGGTTGTAATGGTGATAGTAATGGTCGCAATAGTGGTGGTGGCGACGGTGGTAAAGTGATGTCAGTGGAAGATTCGCTGTGGTGATGGTGTGGTGGTGATGTGGTGGCGGTGATAGTGGAGTTGTGACGGTGATTGTGGTATTGATTTTGAAAATTGATTTACGAAAATTGTTTACAAAAATAGTGAAACAATAAAAACTCAATTTTAGAATTTTTGAAAATTCTTGAAAACATTTATCATTTTTAAAAACAAAACACAGACACAAACATGTTTATTTGAAATATTTTCAAAACTTTTAAAAATAAAAAAATAAAAATAAAATATGGAAATTTTACAAACAGAGCCTTAGTGATTCTAGTGTAAATCTAATTGGCATCATTATGGCAATCCCTTGTCCACATGGAACACCTTGTAATAACAATTCATAGCAAAATTCAGTCCAAAATTGTTCAAAATCTTGAGCTAAGTAAATCACTAGAAAGAAGCACAGGGAATGTTTTCGATGAGTTTCTGCAAAAGCAGAATCATAACCACTCCAAATCAAAATCAGTTTAGATCCTAAAGGAAAAGAATTAAGTCCACTGCAAAAGAGAGAAGGTTTTGCTCCCATATCCAAACAGAGATTCTTCCTATTTAGTCAAGCAATCTCTCCCTCCTTTGAACCTTCTTCTTTATCCATGTACCTCTTCCACACACGATGCTGCTTCCACACCCTCTCAACAATCGAATCGATAGGCACACCTTTTGTCTCTGGCACTAGGAAATACACGAAGATTCCCATGGCCAAAATCCATGCGGAGAAGAAGAAAAATATGTAGGCGCGCATGCTGCAAAGCATCGATAGGAACACCTGAGCAATGAAGAAAGTGAAGAGCATGTTTGAGCTTACAGCAAAAGCAAAGCCCGCGGTTCTGGTCTCTAGAGGGAAAGTCTCGCTCGGGATCAACCATCCGAGTGGTCCCCATGACCAAGCGAAGGAACTAACGTAGGTGCACACGAGTATCACCACGGTGATCGCGAGCCAAAAATTCATTGTGCCGGTGTTTTCCAAGAAAACTAGTAGAATCACACCAATTGCTACCTGCAAATCACCATTCATCAGTTGATTTGTACTTCTTTTCTTCCAAATAGTAATAGTGTGTTGAAGAAACTTAAAATGTGATAAGATTCATAAAATCATATGGTGAATTTTATCACCTAATTGCACATGATACGTTGCCTTTGACGAGTGTCCGTGCTACATATAGCTTACACTAAATGTCAAGGAAACTAAACCAAATGCATGCTCCTTAGATATATGATCACATAACACTGAAAATCAAGGTGATGGTAAAAAAATTAGTACCTGAGAAATCAACATTTGGCAACAGGCTTCAAGAAGCAACCCTCTCCTTCCATATTTATCAACAGCGTAAATGGAGACCAGAGTACACAACACATTCACAGCCCCAGTTATACACGCAGACAACAACGATGCATCATTCTTGAACCCCATGGTTTGAAACAAAACAGGTGCGTAAAACATTATCGCGTTAATCCCCGTGAGCTGCTGAAATACTTGCATCATAATTCCAATGATCAACGGAGGCCTGCTTTCGCGCTTCATCAGTTTCTTGAACGGATCCTTGACTTCCTTAGCTATTTCGCAAGCCTTTTTGATTTCTTCGTATTCATTGTCCACATTGTCGACTCCCCTAATCTTTTTCAGCGCGGATTTTCCTTTCGTGTCCTTTCCTCGTTCAATTAGGCTAGCTGGTGTTTCGGTTAGGATCATTGAACCGAAGAATAGGACTACACCGGGAACCCCTGCTAGCCCTAGTGATACTCTCCATCCATTTGGGTGCATTGTGGATGTTTTGTAGTTCACTAGACTGGCTATTAGGATACCAATTGTTACAAAGAGTTGGAAGAGAATGTTGACTGCCCCTCTGTGTTGGACTGGCGCGATCTCTGACAAGAACACCGGGACAGCCTGTCATCCCATATTGTCAGGAAAAATGGATTTCAACTCTAATCCAATTTGAAAAGTGATATGTTTGTGAATAATTAAGGTACAAATAGAACACTTGATCAAAAACCCCATCTAAAGCATTATAGTAACATGTTTGTGAATAAGATATATGTAATCCATATATACCTCATTTCCAAAACCAACTCCAATGCCAAAAAGAATCCTCCCAATAATCAGCATCCACTTAAATTGAGCTGCAGCACTTATTGCAGCTCCACCCAAGAAAAATATCGATGCCAGGAAAATTGTGCATTTACGACCGAGCACAGTACAAGCTTTCGATGCGAAAAAGCTCGCAACGAGAGCGGCAAGGTACAATGAAGAAGTGAAAAGCTGAAGCAATTGATCGTCGTATTTGCAGTAGTTGTCTTCCTTTGCATGAAGTTTTTTTTCATGAACTTTTGGAAAGAATTTGATCAAGAAATCATCCATAGCTGAAACTCCACCTAATCACAATCCAATCACAAAATAAAATTGATTACTCATTTGAAAATTATAAAAAAAATCACAATGCTGTATTTATGCCCACAAAATAGAATCACACATTGATTTTGTTATTATTCTTAAAACGATTTCTTGGCCATTGAATTCATTGATGGAATATTGATGTGGGTATTGAAAACGACGTACCAGAAATTCCAATATCATAACCAAACATGAGGCCTCCAAATGCAGCAAAAATCCAACAAGCAAGAACATAGATAGTCACTCTCGACTTGTATTGTACAACCCCACTTCCCATCTTTCCTTCCTTCTCTCTCCTCCAATGTGCAATAATCTCCAAGAAGTTAAAGAGAGATTAACAGGAAGACAGAGAGTTTTTTGTTTGGTCTGCTTGAATATGAATCCTTTAAACAATGTGTTTTCTCTTCATTTATAATGAATCGTTTTCCATCTAAATTGGGATTTCCAACGTCAAATCGGATAAACTTCGGATATTTTCCCTTTTATTGCTAAAGTTTGTTATGGTGGTCAACATTCTGATCTACTTGCCTAATAAAATGTACTAATTATTTACCCTATTTTTGGTCTTCATGGGGAATATTTATACTGGATAAGGTCAAACACGTGGGTAATTAAGAGAGGTGAATCTTCTTCACATACCCAAATAGAGTAACTGAGTCTTTTTGATCTATTTGCCTAATAAAATGTATACGATCTGCTTTGCTTTGCTGAGTCTTTTTGCCCCTCAAACTCTGGAATCCATGGCGGGAATGTCATGGGTCGAGACCTATTCCACCGCCTATCCTCATGAAAATTTGGGTTATTTTTACTTTTGTCTATTAACTGTTCAAAATATATTTACATTATCCTGAAACTTTTAGACCATTCTATTTCTTCTTTTAATTATTGAGATACATGCAATTAAGTCTAATACATAATTTTTCATCTCAAAATGTTTATGTGGTAGGATGTTTCTGGATTTAATCTAATTAGGACATATGTATTGAATTTGACACGTTTAGGCTATGTTTGGAACTCATTTTATTTCTTGTTTTCTTTTTTTATTTTTAGTTTTTTTTAAAATTAGAAAGTAAAAGTTTGTTTGGTTATCTACTTTTACTTTCAAATTGTTACACACCAATCTCCAAATT
>NMUG010009921.1:0-11117 GCA_002855965.1 Monotropa hypopitys | reverse complement strand
CATGGACGAGAAGCTATAGTAATCAGATGCATATAGGTGAATTTCTGATATAGTGAATCACATGCAAGTCAGTTACCCACATTGCATATTAAGTTGGCCCTATGCGGCTAAAAATTCTGGTAGTGCGACATGGAGTAACCCAGTGCGACAAAGGTAGCAGGTGATGCGAATAGGTGTTAGTCGGCCAGTGAGTAACGGCCAACACACGTGTCCCCACTATTTACGCCTAAAAATGATAGATTAGGATGAGGAATCATAATTCTATCCTGGTGACAGTTAAGAAAGCTAGAAATCTAGAGGAGATCCGGTCAAAATGTATCAGAAGAGAAGTGAAAGGAAAAAAGACTCTATAGAGGATTGAGATGAGAATTCCTAATCGAATCCTAATTATTAGCGGGAAGATGGTAATCCAGAAGGACTCTAAGACTGAGATGAATCCTGTAATGGTTCAAAAATTTATAAAATATTTATTGGAAATATGTTTTTTATAAATAATGAAAATAGAAGATTTAATTTATTGAAAATAAGTTTTCATAATAAAATATAAAGGTTGAGGTTCGATAAATATTAGTCTCGCGGTTTGGGGTAGTGGGAGTCCCCGGTAGTGAGTCGGCGTTGTCTTGGGTTATTCTGGCAATGTGCCGAGGGCCTTCTAGCCCCATCATTAGGGCTGCAAACGAGCCGAGCCGAGCCGAGTATTGAAATGTTCAGGCTTGTTTATGAAATTTTTACCGAGCTCGAGCTCGAGCCGAGCCTCCAAAAAATTTTACAAGTCGAGCTCGAGCCAAGCGGACCCGAGCATGAGTCGAGCTCGAGCTTGTTCACGAGCTTTAATAAGTTAAAAATATTATAAATTTATCCTTGAATACAATTCTAAAACTATAAACAAAATTATTATAATACTTCAATATAAAATTTTGCATGTATATAAATTATTAAAAAAAGTATTAGTCCAAAAAAAATTTAAAACTCACTTTTGATTATTTAAAATTATACATAAAAATAATAAATTTAGCTACTCGAGCTCTTATCGAGCCAAATTAACCCTTTATCGAGTCCTAATCGAGCCGAGCTTGACTTGTGAGCCCCTAACGAGCCTGGCTCGCGAGCCTAACGAGCCAAGCCTTGACTAGCTTGTGTTCGGCTCGTTTACTAAACGAGCCAGATAATCTGGCTCGTGCTCATTTATTAAGCTTTCGAGCTGAGCCGAGCCGAGTCGAGTCACTATCGAGCCAAGCCGAGCTGAGCTCACGAGCGGCTCTGTTCATTTGCAGCCCTACCCATCATAATTCCAAGATGTTCTGAAAATTTCCTACGTTCTTCATCAATGTCGTAGATAATCTCATTAGAAATCCAACGCAACTTGAATCGTCTCAATCGAAGGTCGGACGAAGAAGTTACGGTCGAATCAAGGTTACGTTTGCAAATATTGCAAAGTACCCAACGTCGACCGGTCCACGATAACGCTGTCGACTGGTCGCCCTGTTTCATAGGGCCTCGATATAAAGCCTCGACCGGTCGGGCTTTTCCTGTCGACCGGTCGTCAAGAGTAAAAATATTGTGTAAATGTTAAATGAAGGGTATTATGGTCATTTCAAACGGGGGTTGTATTTATACCCCTTTGAGTTCGAGAAACCCTCATTCCCATCATTCTTACTCTCTCTCTTCCTCCTCCCATCCGAAATGCTCTCTCTCCTAAAACCTCTCCCAAATCTCTCTTTCCCTCTTAGATCTTGACCAATCCGTCAAGTTTCCGGGAAACCATCTTTACAAACGTTGGAGAGCTCGTTGAGGGCTACATAGTGGTGTGCTCGGATCATGGCCTTGTGACGGATCCCTCACCTATGGTTTCGAGCTTTGGTGATTCCGGTGGGTATATCCTTAGCTCCTATCTCGTATGTATGTGTGTATGTATATAGGTTATGTATCTCATAGTCGTGGGTTGGATTTTCGTATTTGTTTTCCTAGGGTTATCCTAGGTATATTGTGGAAAATTGTTGGTGATGATTTGGGTGTGGTATATAGCTTGGTGTCGTTGATTTGAGGTGTTTAGAGGTTGTAGTCACCAAGCGCTCGACAAAATTCCCCTTAGAGTTATTGACCATTTTCCGGTAAAATTATGGTCATGAACTTGATTGTACGAATAATTAGGATGAACGATTGGTCAAATTGGATTTTGAATGTCTTTGTACGCCCCGTGGATTTTATGGAACACTAAGTGTTTGATAAAATTCTTAAGTGGGGTTTTGGAGTGAAATTGGGTTATTTGAACCCTCCCTTTGATCGTCTTGACGTCCTTACTTATTAGGTGTCGTTGGTGTGTCAAATTATTGGTGGCACTATTGGTTTGTGTTGGTTTTCCCTTGATGTAGTCAAAGAGGTGTTCTATAATTTGAGAAATTGGACAATGTACGCAACATACTAAATGAATGCCAAATATGAGGGATGGATCCTACGAGGACCACTCTTTCTCAACTATGAATCCGTCACTTCTATTTCACCTAATTTAAGAACAATGATCATGTAAGGAGTGGTCGTCTCACATAAGGGTACCAACTTGGGAATTGGGATGTGTGATTGCCCCAGCCCTTTCTATCTTATGGCTTTTGAGTTATCCGGGTTTAGTAAAGGGCAACCATAACCTGTGTGTTGTTTGCGTTGGTACCTATCCGGGATTAGGGCAAGGCAGCCTTAATACCCGTAGGTGTGATTACGTGTGTGATACCCAGGGCCACCCCTTGAGCCGCCAAGTGGGAAGTGCCAGATTCGGGTTTGATTCGTGTCCTGTGTGACTCCTTTGTGTCGCCAAGGGGGAAGACCGGTAGGGACGTTGTTTGCAATGTCTTGGTACATAGCCCTTTGCTGGTCGTTGAGTAAGTAGGACCCCAAGCTTAGGTCTTATGGGAATATTATGTACCGGACTAGTGCGGCCTCCTAGTACATGACCTGCCTAGTCGACGAGGTTAGGTATTGTTGGAAAGGATGGCTTGGGCTCCTATGATTTGTCTGTTGGTATAGTTCCTGTCCTTGAAGCTTTCACAGGTTGTACACATTTAAAGGAAGGACTGCTTTGGCTTGTAAAACATAAAAGGCTTTGATTGGAATAATATCATTCAAAAGAGCATCTTGGAAGCAAACAAGAAGTGTAGTTTGCTAGGATTCAATATTGCCTTGTACTTAATTGTAAAAGCCATTTGAGCTTACATTTCAGTTGTATTGTTGTAGTTAGGCTACATAATCCAAGGATCACATCCTTGAGAGGCATATTTATCTTTAGGAGATACTTCACTTATAAGTATCCTCCTACGACTCTCATTAGCCAAATTTATAGAGTCTAGTAGTACTTCACCGTACTACTAGTGAACTCTTCTGAGCGTGATATTTATTCTTTCTGAGAGTAGACAAGGGATGTGCTTTGACTGTAGCACATCACTTGGTTTTTTATCTTTTCAACCATACACTTGTACTCACTGTGCACAAATACCTACCCGGTAAGAATTGAGCATATATCCACTGTGTAATCGAGTGGGAAGGGCACAAGACCTTGGGTAGAGTTCTAGAGTGTTATAGGCACCATCTTTCATATTTTGACCTTTACAGTTGTCCCCAAATAAACCTATGCCTTGCAAGGTGTAGTCAGGACGTGCGGCGGTCCTTCAAATTTGTGTCTTGCGAGGTACAGTTAGGGTCGAGACTAACCTTGAAACCTTTACCTTGCGGGGTAGAGTCAGACAAGGGGGAGTCTGGGTGAGTGATCCTCGGCCCAAGAAGGGTCCGGGAAGATAGAGACTGTGTGGGCTCTATAGAGGAGGAGATCCCTAGCTTAGGTAGAAGTCTAGGAAGAAAGAGACTGTGTGGGCTCTTTAGGAGGATTACATAGTGGATACCAGGGTGCTCTGTAAAAAGAAACACCCTGAAGAGTGGACTAAGCAATTGCTGAACCACTATAAAAATCCTTGTATCTCTTCTCTTTGCCTCTCACCTCCTCTCTGCACTTTACTTTACTTACTTGCTAGCACTCTACTTGACTTTTACTTGCTTGGTGCTTGTTAATTTTTAATTTACAGAAGAAACTCAGAATCACCTATTCACCCCCTCTAGGTGAAATATCGATAAGCGATTACCTTTTTGAACTTCATGAGGATGCATCTTAATCCTTTGTGCGAAGCATCGCTATGGACCGCAAATCCTTCCTCTCCATTGGGTAGCGTAAGCACAGATGCGGTCGTGAGTCTTCTTTTAAATTCTTGAAAGCATCCTTGTCTTTCCTTTGTCCATGCGAATGGTTCTCCTTTGCGTGTAAGCTGCGTCATAGGTATGGAAATCTTTGAGAAGTCTTGAATGAATCAGCGGTAGTATCCAACAAGTCCTAGGAAACTTCGAACTTCTGTGACTGATGTTGGCACAAGACAAGTTCAAATTGCTTCTATCTTTTGCGGGTCCACTGAAATGCTATGTTCGTCAATGATGTGTTCAAGGAAGTGAACACTCTTCAGCCAAAACTGACATTTGTTGAACTTGGTGTATAGTTGCTTTTCCTTCAGGGTTCGAAAAATGATGGATAGATGCTCTACATGTTGCTCTTCATTTTTCGAATAAATGAGAATATCGTCGATAAATACGATTACAAAATCATCGAGATAGTTGGCGAAAATACGATTCATTAGATCCATAAATGCTGTTGGGGCATTGGTTATTCCAAATGGCATGACTAAAAACTCGTAGTGGTCGTATTGTGTGTAGAAAGCGGTCTTCTCAACATCTTCAGTTTTGACTTTGAGTTGATGATAGCCTGAACGTAGATCGATCTTTGAAAATACTCGGGATCCTTGCAGCTGGTCGAATAGGTCATCGATGAGGGGTAGTGGGTATTTGTTCTTGATAGTGACTTTGTTCAATTCCCGGTAGTCGATGCATAAGCGCATAGTTCCATCTTTCTTCTTGACGAACCGTACTGGTGCTCCCCATGGTGATGAGCTTCACCGGATAAAGTTCTTTTCAATCAATTCTTGTAGTTGAGTCTTTAATTCCTTTACTTCCGCTGGTTCCATGCGATAGGAGGTCTTAGTAATCAGCTGTGTTGTTGGCTTAAGGTCGATCGAGAATCCCATCTCTCGATCAATGGGCATTCTTGGTAGCTCTTCGGGGAATACTTCGGGAAAGTCGCGTACTACTAGGATGTCGTCTTTTGAGGCGTTCTTCAATTCAGTCGAGGTGATGCTGCAGAGATACCCTTGGCATCCTTTCTGTAGAATACGACGGGCTTTGGCAACAGATATGAAGCAAGGAGGTAAAACAACTCCTTCTCCTTTGAGTTCAGACTCCCCACCTTTGGATTCAACAAAGGTGATAGACTTTCCAGCGTAGTCAATCTTGGCATTAGATTTGGACAACCAATCCATGCCAATAATAACATTGAAGTGTGTCATGCTTAAAGGGATAAGATCTATGGACAACAAGGCTCTATTCATAGATGATTCACAATCCCCAAGGATCGTAGAACATAGGACGCTTTTACTCATGGGTTGGGCCATGAACAGATCGTACCCTAAAGGTTCAGATTTTTTGGGAATTTTTGTTAAGTGTGATAACGAAATGAAAGAGTATGTGGATCCTGAGTAAAAAAGTGCATAGGTTGGAATATTGTAGATAAAGATTCTACCTTCTATGACACCTTCTTCGTTGCGAGGATCTTCTGGGACGAGTGCAAAAGCTCTCCCTTGTCATTGGTTGTTATTATTGCAGTTTCTTTGGTTGTTGGCATTGTTTTTGGGAACTCCAATAGCACGGTATTTTCTAGACATTCGCTTTTGAAGTGTCCACTCTGTCCGCAGCCAAAATAGGTTTTTTCTCGGCATTCTCCCAAGTGTGGCCTTCCGCAAGTCAGGTATGGTGGTATCGACTTCCTTTCTTCATTCCTTTTCCTTGATTTCTTCCAAAGTTTGGCTTCTTGAGGTGACTGGTTCCTCCTTGATTTTGACTTTGTCTTTTCCTTTCCTGGTAGCGTCGGGATTCATCTACGTCTTGCTCTACTAACAAAGCTTGATCTAAAATATCAGCGTAAGTAGATAGTTGAAGAGGTCGAACTACCTTTCGAATCGTCGGTTTCAATCCATCCTCGAATCACCATGCCTTCATCTCTTCCGATACCACTAAGTAGGGTGCATATGCAGCAAAATTCGTGAACTCGGTTTCGTAAGAAGCCACTGTCATGATTCTACATTGTTTAAGATGTTCGAATTCCATCCTCTTTGCCATTTGCATTGCTTTTGGCATGAATTTCTCACGAAAGACTTCGAGAAATCTCTCCCAATTCATCTCGGGTTCTACCACATTCTTCAAATTCCACCCCCGATTCGCTTCTCCCTCAAGTAGGTACGATCCGATTTCCACCTTCTGCTGATCGGAACACCTCAATAATTGGAAATTTTTCTCAAGTGCTACAATCCATTCGTTTGCTCGGACGGGATCCATTCTGCCTTGGAAAGTATGGGGTTTCAGCTTCAAGAATGCTTTTACTACCACAAGGTTGGATGCTTGCTCGATTGGGTCCACCAATGCTTCTTCTTCACGATTGGGTGGCTCATTTACGAGTCCTGCTTGATTGAAATATTGATTGATCATCTTCTGCTGAGTCTGGACGGTTCCAGCTAGCATTCTAACCATGTCACGTAGCTCTTCCACCTCATCATTTTGCTGACCAATCCTTTGACTATTGGTGCGAGTATTAACCATTCTGCTAGAATGGATTTCATAGTTAGAAATATGGAAAAGAGTTTGATAAATTTCAAAACGATTAGAGTTCATCATAAGTGGATAAAATGAAATCCTAAGTGTGTCCGGAGCACACTCGACAAAATATGCCAAATAATGATAAAGTGCTAAAATACTACTCGTTATCCGAGTTGCTCGGCCACTCATAGGGTGGATAGACCCACTCCTCGCGGTCTATATCGATATCTTCTTCTTCCTCGTTCTTACTCGGATCTTCTTCTTCCTCGGGATCGTCTTCCAAATCGAGGTCTCATCCTTGGTTGTGCCATTCCATGGGTTCTTCTTCCTCCTTAGCCACTTCTTCCTCTTCGTGTTGAACTTCATCGTTATTACCATACAGGATGCGGTTTCTCACTTCTTCCATAAGATATTCAAATTCCCAGTGTTCAATGGATGCTCTAACCACTATGTAAGTGCACTCCAGTAGTCATAGACGGTAGTTGATCATACCTCAAATTTCCTCCTCTGTATTATTTTTAAAACCTATTGCAACTTGGGCTATAAGATCTAAAGTAATTGTTATAGAATCTGCATACGATTGTTCTTGCACGTCTTCGTTCACTATAAAGTTTTCCTCTTCCTCCTCTTGTATTGCCATAGGTGGTGCTACCTCGTGATCGTCTTCGGAATCGCTGCTAGAAAAATCACTGCTAGCATAATCGCTGCCACTGCTACTAGACATAGCTAAAACATATGCACATAGGTATAGGTAAGTCCATCTCCAAGAGTTAACAGATATTTCTATCGTAGCTAGTGAGTGCTTTGGTCCTATCTCTGGGTTTGTTCGAAATCCGAAAACTCGTACTCTGATACCACTGTTATCACGACCCAACCCTAAATGGGTCATGAACGGTCAACGAGCAAGCTCATAAGGCCTACAAACAATGAATTTAGGGATTTAATCATAATAGTAAATAAATGCGGAAGCATTGAACAAAACCCAGTGAGTGCATAAATGTAATTACCACAATATTTCCTGCCAATACATACTACTGAAGGCTCATAATGGTCTTTACAATGGAAATAAGAAATACATAAAGTGCAAACAGAAAGTCTAACTCTCCAAAGCTAATTCTCCTTGATACCTGAAAAGAGTTTTTAGAAAATACATAAGCATAAAGCTAGAGTGAATCAAGATATGCAAAGTTACTAGTTTCCATGGATAAACAACATATGTTATCAAATCTTTTTTTCTTCCTTTTTCAACATAGTAAGTGAATGGATTAATCCTGTAAATTGCATATAATTGAGTAGTTAAGCCTATGGACTTTACGAAATGTCCTTCGGCTCATAGCTAACTTTTGTTTTGCCTATTTCCATTTTCATTTTAGATTTTCCAACATGATCTTATCATGTTGCTTTTTACGGTTCCAGTAACCTTAGGGAGCGACCCCAAATAGATTTGTATAGTTGTGATATCACTATGATCACTTGGTTATGATCCCTTATTACCGCTACCTCACCGGTTTCTGAATCCGCCCCCGGCGGCGAGCTACCATGTCCCTGCTCATATCGTTCAATCATAAAACATCTTTCCTGTTTTTCCAATCCATGGTAATAAGAGAGTACATGCCATTTTTCCTTTGTGAAGAGATGAACGTAACACAATAAGATGCTCAATAGCATAAATCATACATTTACAAATGTTTAGCATGTTTTAAAAATGTACGAGTAACAAGGGCATGTAGAGATTCACCTTTTTCCTTGTTATGATTTACTTCTTCTTGAATGTTCCTCGGTCACCTCAAATCTGCCATAATAATCCCAAAATACATTATTTCTAATCAATTGCCGAGCTGCTAAGGTGCTGGCCGAGCTGAGCTGTCGCACCAGGCTTGGCTGGACTGTCATTGGCCGACTGGCCGAGCTTCTAGCCAAAGGCCTTCTGTCCGGAGGACAGTGGCTGACTGATTCTGTTCGGGAACTAGACTTTACTGTTTAACATTGGTCTGGAGGACATTCTGGACCGAAGGGTCCTGATGATGAGCTAACAAGGGTTACTAGGATATTCTTCTAAGTCTTTCCGAGCAAGGGCTGTTAGTTTAATAGGATGCCAGGAAAAGTTCTGCCAAGCTAAGGATTTGCCGAACAGGCAGTCTGCCGAATAGCCAACAAGGCTTCTACCGAGCTTTGGCAGTGCGGGGATCATTACTTAGGACATTTCGACTGGTCGAAAGTGGTCATAAAGTGATTACAAGTTTAAAGGACTAATTGTCCGAACAATGAAACATGTTGTTGAGCTGAAAAAGCTGAGGTAAGATAAGGCGACCAGTCCCTTCTGCCGAGCAGTAGTGCTCCAGCAAGTGGGATGTCGGCAATACATGAAAAAGAGATGAATAATGTATTGTGGTGGTCTGGGCATGTGTGCTGAACTGAAATGAGTTCAACCGGAGGGTCCAAAGGATAGTCTGGACCTGTTTGGCTAAGTGCCGAGCTCTGGGCATTTCTGTCGTTCTGAAATCAGTGCAGCACAGTCCTTCGGTGGACTTACTGAACAGAGTTAAAGACGACTGAAAAGGGAAATTGTTGTCAAAGGGTTAAGTGATTACCTGAGTTGGCCTCTTGGTCCGGTAAATGGTTGCCGAGCTGAATTTCATTCAGAGGACAAGAGTCCAAGAAGAGGAAGCCTTTTGACCTTGAATGGTTGATCCGGAGGGTTAGTGAGGTTGTTCTGATGAACCAAGGCTGGTCGGACAAGAAAGCTGGAGGATTGGGGAGGTCTGCTGAACACAAGTGTCCGGAGCTTGGACTTTCTCTCACTAGAATTGAATGAACAGAGGAGTTGCTGGTGGGACTTGAATGCTCCACAAATGGTTGTTTAAATAGGGATCTGAAGGGGTTGGTGCATTAATGGATGATTAGACCTTTCCTTAATCTAGCCAAACTGCTCAGTGACTTGTCCCATCCAAGTCAGGTCTGAGCTCTGCCATGGCTGCCTGCAACCTGTGATGTGTTGTCCCATCCGAGTTAGGTGGTGGGGTTAGTCCAGATGGGACTTGACTCTGCAGCTCGGCAGAGCTACCGCATAGCTGGCACTCGGGTCCGGGCTAAGCTGGACCGGTCGGTTTGGTTGGTTCGGATCAGACTGGTCTGGGCTGCTTGGTTCCGGATGGGTCTTGGGTTGGACTTCAGTCCCTATTTGCCTTTATTTCATCAAACTCAATGATCCACATTGCCTCAAATAAATTCAGATAGTTTCTAAAAAATTTCCAAAAATTTAGGGATAATTAATTTAACTTATTTTTGGCCTATTTATCGGATCGGAGCCTCACAAAAATAGTAGGAATTTTGTAACATAATAGCTAAGCCAGCATTTTTGGTGTGTCTGGGGCACACTCAACAAAATATGCCGGATAATGATGAGGTACTAGAAGGCTACTTGCTATCCGAATCACTAGGCCATTCGTAGTAGGGGTAAATCCACTCTTGGCAGACTATGTCTAAATCTAACTCGTAGTCTATATCAAAATCTTCGTCGAAGTTAAGACTGTCGTCGTCAAGTACATCTCCCAGCTATAGGTCCCAGTCAAGATCTATGAGATCTTCTTCTTCTTCCTCATCTAGATTATCATTTAGAGGTTCTCTTATGTGTACTTGGCCTTCGTTGTCGTCGTTGGTAGGGTTTATCATTATATTTTGGATTTCCTCGAGCGTCCACTAGCGAATCGACCTCCTTGCTATCTTGCAAGCTTGTTCTCCTATCCTCAATCAGTAGTCGATCCTCGTACGTAGTTGGAGCTCTTGTATGTCTAGTCCTCGTGGTGCAAGCTGAGATATGGTGTCGATAGCTATGTCGGCCGCAACAGTTTAAAGGTGTCCTTCTATGACTTCGTCTCCAGGTGGCATGATCTCGATAAAGCTATCGCTAGAATATCCGCTATCGCTGCTGGTGTTGGATTCGCTGCAAGCCATAGCTACAAGATATACAAATATAAGCATACATCTCCAAGATAAGTCGAAGCATTCCTTTTTCTAAATGTGACTAGTGTGTGCCATATTCCTACTTTTGGGTTTTTTCGGAATTTGATAACTCAAGCTCTGAAACCACTATTGTCATGACCCAACCCTAAGCGGGCCATGACAGGCCAACGATCAAGCTTGCAAAGGCCTACTAATAATGAATCAAAGGATTCCATCACAATAATAAAATGAATGCGGAAGCCTTGAACAAAAACCAGTGTGTGCATTAATTACCATCATGTTCTTTGCTGATACAATCTACAAGGGACTCATAACGGCCTTTACAATGGAAATGAGAGATACATCAAGAGTACAAAAAGAGTTTAATCCTCCAAAGCTAATCCTCTCCGATACCTGAAAAGATTTTTAGATAATGCAGAAGC
>NMUG010009920.1:0-11118 GCA_002855965.1 Monotropa hypopitys | reverse complement strand
AAAGCATCAATGATCCTAGTCCTCCTTACAAACCGAGGATCTACCTCAAGAGGATCACATTCGCCATCGAGCTAGGAATGATTCCAACCAACGCATTCGTTCAAGGAATTCACAACACGACTCGCAACCATATAGCTAACTCGCGAGGGAACAACTAACGCCATTCAACCAAGGAAACCCTAACGAACACGAGAAAGATAAACAACTCTCAAGGAGCATCCAAGCCTCCATATGAGTAGTCAGCCCGAATTCCAACAAACGGATCTCTATGTCGAACTTCTCACGACCAACCGGTCCAAGCCAAGGCAAGGCAAGAGTTCAAAAGGGAAAAAGATACGTCGTAGCCGAGCTTACACTTGCGAACTAACCAACGACGGCACCACGAAGCCTACAAAATCCAAAACGGGCACACATAATTCAATCTCGCGAAGAGATATGACCTACGGGTCATACCCCTTAAAAGAAAACACTAGGAAATCTTGGTAATGCCTCAAGATTTCCACTAAAATAGAAGAGGAACTGCAACCTCGAGTGGACCATAAGGCCTATTTTACCAAGAACTAAACAAGGGTTCACACCCCAACTTGGAAGGACAACCAAACTCTGAGAACAAAAGGGTTCCAAGGGACACCACTAATCACCAAACCAAAGCCAAAGTTACCAAATCCCAACACAATGTGCCAACAAGGCCCAAGTTCTGCCATACTAACAACAAGACGAGGAATAACCACAACAACAATCCTCGAATACTTCCACAAATCTCATTTTACCAAAAACCACAACCTCAACTCTAACAAAATAGAGGAGCCTAATACTAAACAATAACTACAAAGAATGCATCAAGATCACTAGAAACGAGGACACAAGAGCACCCAAATACTGCAAGGCAACTAGACTTGCCACAAGAGAACAACACTCAACTTCCGAAGGATAGAGAAACTCAACGTTCACAGAAGGAGACAGAACACATAGGATACCTCTACGACACAGAGTCAAGGTGCAATGATGCACAACAGGCACACAGACACGTCCGAAGAACAATGTAATGACCAAGACAACCCATGGAGACTAAGTGTCTTCCCACGTCTCAAAGGTATTCGAACCGAAGCTCTGATACCAAGTTGTCATGCCACAGATTTTCAAACCATTCTTTTGAAATACAGTTTAAATACTAAACAAGGGAATACAACTACTTGCCATTCAGATACAGTCAATTGAATTTAACATTACAATCACAGAGTAGTGTAAGAGAAAGGTACAAGAACTGTACAAAGTGGAAGAAGCAAAGTACAACTGAAATACTATGTAGAAGAAGAACGACTGTAACTGAAACCCTACAACTAAAACTGTAACAGCCTAGCCCAAGAAAATCCAACAGCTGACTCCAACTCTAAGTCACCAAGTTAGTCTAGCCCTGCAACACAGACTAGAAAAAGGAGAAAAAGGAGGGTCTGAGCAAACCACATCTCAGTGAGAAAACCCATAACTACTACCAAGCATGTACATGCAGTGCGTACATGTCCCCAAACAACAGTATAAAAATAGTAAAGAACTCAAGTGCACGTGGTGCAAACCTAACTCAAAACAAGAGTGAACATAGGCATGTCGCCTACAACGGGTGGACAACCAAATCATCAAACTGAGTAAGTGCAAAGGATAAGGCATCCTAGGTCCGACTGAAGTAAACTCTAACACTAATCAACCAAATTCTCTAATAGGGTAAGATCACCCCAAAGACCCACTAAGGACTTCCAATCGAAGCCACGTCAAGATATCCAATGCTAACTTACATTTTGAACCACGCCAACAATCGCCATCATTAAGTATTGGAGTCATACGTAACTTAGGATATTTTATGTATCTCCTTCTTTTCTATCTTCACTTTCATTCACTGCACATTAGGCATAAATCCAAGAATACCATCATAAGTCCATTCTTGATTTATCCTTTATCCTTGTTACACGTTACTAATCATTCCACAACTTACACTAGGACTAAATCTAAGAATTCCCTCATAAGTCCATTCTTGATTTATCATATCGTCTTCTTTTATCGTACTTGAGAATCGTTTCATATTTGATTGGGTCCAGCATAGTGGCGTGTTGGCACACTATTCTTTCCGTCCGTCATTCCCCAACTCGTTGGGAGGGCCAAGAGACCACCATTGTGCACAATGTCATGGGTGGAGCGACCACCCAGAGAATCCCATCATAAGTCCATTCCCGTAAACAATATTCCAGCATTCCCCAAATCATTTGGGAGGGCCCACGATACCCCATAATTCTACGTTGATATGTGTTTTCGTTTCATTAAGAATAAATCCCAGAATCCCCTCATAAGTCTATTCTTGATTTATTCTATCATTTTCGTTTACCGTTATTACCGTGCCTAACCAAGGCCATTAACCATATCGCCAAACGTTTCCTAGCCATGCTGGTTCGTCAAATCCCATTTTCTTAAGCCATTCATGAGTGATTGATTTTAGGATCAAGTACGAGTAGCCCTCGTAGGACACATCCTCTACATTTGGCATTCATTAGATAATTTGGATATTTTGTTACATTCCTCTATCTATCAATCAAGCCGTCCTCCTGACTAAATCAAGGGAAAAACCACCAACCAAGTCCAACATCCAACTTTAACGAATTTAAGAGAGATAACCCCGTTCACCATGCTAACGATCGTACAAGTGCCTAAGACGTCCGCACCCCCAAATCTGCGAGTGTTAAATCTCTATCTCAACGAAATCAAGACGGGTGCCCAAGCCAACAAGTCATGACACCACAACATCAAATTCCCTCAAAGGTCGACACAAGACTTCTCTTGGGAATTTCATCGAACACATAGTCATCCAACATTACCATGATTCTTCCTAGCATCCTTATGACCATAAAGTGACTTCAAGATCCACTCGAGCATTTCATCAAACATAAGATGCTCACCTTATTCTAAGGTGATACACAAACTCAAGTAATCTCAATTCAACTATAGGACCCCATTAATTCGACCGATAAGCCCCTTGGGCATTATATCGAACACCTAGTGGGCATGAGATCACCACTCAATTCCTTGAATCTCCTAGATTACCTCAAGCAAGTAGAACCCATAACTTCACAATTGAGATATCGCTACAACGAACTATGGGAATGGTCCTGGAGTACACACACACGCATACTTAATAATAGAGAAAAGTTACCCACCGGAAAAGTCACTAGAGCTCGGAGGTCGCCGGAGAAATCCTTAACACCGCCATCATCTGAGACTGCCCACGCGTAGATCGCCTCAAGCTCTCCAAGGTTAGTGAAGGCTAAATCTTCAATGGTTCCATGGATTTTCAAGAAATCTAGAGAGAAGGGAGGGATAAATATGGGTTTTAGAGAGTAAGGAGAGAATTTTTGGAGGAAGGAGGGAGATAAATAATAAAATGGAACGAACATCACTTAACCCGCAACTTAAAACACAAAATTCGGCCGCACCGTCTGGATAGGAACTTCGTCGTCCAGACGAGAACACCTCACGATCCGGACGGGCACCACCCCTGGTCCGACTGAGCCACCTAAAAATGCCCCGAAACAACTCCGAACCACTTCCGAACCTTCCCGACGTAACCCTGGACATTTTAAAAATATTCTAGACATCGAATATCCGTCCTAAGGCCACGTTGTGACATTCTGTGAGGTTGCCAATGAATACGACGAACGAACGAACGATTCGCAAACTTACCGAAACACATCGTCAATGCCCGAATCACATACCGAGGAATGAAATCCAAGACCGATAGGTCAAAACCAATTTAAAATTTCCCGTGATATATTTCAAAACCAAAGAATTGAATTTGAAAGATTATGGAAATCCAAGTCGTGACATAGAAGGTCTCGACTCCTCGTCTATATCGATATTACTAAGTTAAAACAATATTCAAAATGGTTTTACTTCACAATTCACTAATTAAATAAGTGATTATATTAAACTGCTTATTGGGTTCCCCAAAATAGTCCTTAACACCTTCCATAAACATCCTAGGCCAAACCCCAAACCAAAAACTTTGAAAAAGCCCAAAATTGGCCTTCGCTTGACCTACGCTCGACTTCCGCTCTAGCGGACAGGAGGCCGCTCGAACGACTTCCTTCATGCTCGACTTCAGGGATTTTAATTGGACTAACCCGCTCGAGCCGGAGGATGTTCGCTGGAGCAAGGACACATTCGCTCGAGCGGACGAGACTTGGCTCGAGCGAAAATATTAGTTATAGACACTGTTTTGTGATTTTGAAGAACCAAAACTTCTCCAAACTCTTCCAAACTCGATTTGATGCTTAGAAACTCAAAAACCTTATACACCAAAGTGTTCTCCTTACTAAGACACTATACATACTCAAATATAGGCTTTTACAACCCATTATTGCATCTTCAAATCAAGGATTAAAGTTCTAAATCTAAGATTTTCTTACAAATGAGATTAAGAACTAAATTCTTAATCTTGCACTAATCTGAGATGGAATACAAAATAAAATAGATATAAACGAACTTACTTGGGTTACGAACCACTTTGATGAAAGAATCCCCTTCCAATTCTCACTCATAAGCAATTCTCAAGCCAATCTCCCTTGACTCTCTCCTTCAATTATCTCTATAGCCTCCAAAGTTAGTTACAAGCAATATGATAGATTAAGGTTGGGATTAACTCTCCCCCAATCACATTTTTATTGTAAAAGACATAAATTCCCTCCTCTAAAAAGGGGTTTTACCCTTCTATGCCACAAAGGAAATAACCAAATAACCTCCCAAGTATAAGTCTTTCACTTAAGACCCCTAAAATGTAAATTAAGCTTCAAATTTCATTCCTCAATCTCATCCAATATTTACACTTTGCTACTTATTAATTAAATTGATTTATTTTAATAAGAAGGGTGTGAAAATTTCTCTACTACACCTTGCCTAACCCTCTATTTTTAGGTAAGGAGCCTCTCATTTGACTTGGAGTTGGAGTCCAAGATATTGTGAAGAAGCTTGAGGATTTACTTGTTGAAGAACATTGGTTCTTTATCATTTCTATTTATGTCTTTCAAACTTTATTTTGGTACCCGGACATGTAATTTGTAATTTTAAGACTTTCATTTGTGGTTATTTGTATTTGACCTTATGCACTATCATAGAGAGTATTGGGATTTATTATTATGGTTAGTTGTTTTATTGCTTAATACCTCTATTTTAAAAAAAATGGTTTGAAATTCTGGGTCATTACACAATCAGTCCATGCTCAGGATAAGATCGAACCCAGACATTCCCAAGACTATGAAATCAAAAGTGAAGTGTCGGTTGACGATTGTCATCTTACACATACGACAAAACACCTCAGAGGAACCCGACCCCCAACTTGTGACTCAACTAACAATGATGGATCGAATACCTCTAACTCCAACCCTAATGTCGATGCAAAAGATGATGCCAGGAATGAATGCGATGCACCGGAATCAATAAGAACAGTATCCCAATAATTAAAAAAAGAATGGTACTGTGAATAATAGAAGCCTTAGGCTGCTGTGAGGTAACATGTGGTGCAACAACAGGAACAACATAAACTTTTCCCTATGTTACCTAGCCATGCCCAAAAACACTGCGTTGACCAGAAGACGGCCATGGTCCCAAAGGACCCTACCTCTCAACTCTGGAACCCTGAGTGGAAGAAGATAGAGCTACATAAAGATGCTACTGATGACCCCTGGCCTGCTGGTAATTCTGGCATGGACGAGGTTGCTGCACGAACCCAACGTCGCTGCACTCTAACCCTCTCGATGAACACAATCTGGATACATGGACTTCCTGGCCACACTCGAAGCATGTAACTTGGGGACACTCGTAATGGAAGTGCCCCTGCTGATTTCACTGATGACATATAACCTGACTCCTAGAAGAAACTCCCTGGTTACCTACATTTGCTTGCGATTTTTGCCCTCGAGAAAAGTATGATTTTTTCCTTTGTCTCTTCCTCCTTAAACTACCAGAAGAATCGCTCGAACCCAAAGATTGACCCCCAGCTCCCAGACTCTCACTTCCCTTGCCGGCTCCTTCTTTGATTCAAAAAGTCGGACACACTCGACTATTTCAGCGAAGATTCGAATCTTGTGGCATACAATGAGACGTTGGATAGATGGATAAAGTCCTCTCTCGAACCTCTTACATTTGTTTTCTTCAGAATTCACCCAATCTTGAGTGGATCGCGACAGTGCTTAAAATTTAACAGCGTACTGGGTAACAGATATGGATCCTTGCTCTAGCCTCTCGAATTGTTCCCAGAGTTGATCATGGTATGACTCGAGAAAGTACTGACTGTCGAAAATTGCTTCAAACTCTGCCCATGCCATGGTCTCGATAGGATTAAGGACCAATTGTGGGTTACCGTCTCTAGTTGCCCTCAAGGCATCCCTTCTTGCCTCTATGATCGACGTCCACCACTCGTTCGCCTCTCTAGTGAGCTGGTAGGGAGCAAGTGAAATACGAATCTTACACTCAGGAATCTCTAACATGTCAAAGATCTTGCGGATCTCTGTCATCCAGTGGTTTGCTTCAAGTGGATCACACTCTCCATTCAACTTAGGAGGATCCATCCTTCTAAATTTACAGAGAGCCTTAGAAATATGACTCTCGGCATTCTCCCTTGGAACAACAACTTTTCGACTGTCCCTTTACCTCTTTGCTTACCGCATCTGGGATAGGGATCCCCTTTTGACCTTGACCATGGACAATAATACGTCGTTTAGACATGAGTTATACAAGAAGGAACACATACCATATCAACAATAGGAGAATATTAATCCAAGATACAATCGTAAATGGTTTACCGCACAGGGTAGAACAAGAACATTGACCAAGTCGGGATAGACATCAACGACGACAATCATGGAAGAAACAACTTGAAGACAACCAAATAAGGATCGAATATCCTTGATAATAAACAACATGAAAAGACTCCAAGATTTTGTTACATCCTTATTATTTGAAAATTTTCCTTAAACCTCATGAAATGCATACAAGCATACAAGCACGCCACATGACATGAGATGTTAATGCAAAAAGATGTGCCTATTGAGACTATGTGTCTCCCCAATGTCCCTAGGTTTTCGAAAACTTCAGCTCTGATACCAATTGTTACGGCCCAGAATTTGAAACCATGTTTTTTTTGAAATAGAGGTATTGAACAATAAAACAACTAACCATAATAATAAATCCCAATACTCCCTATGACAGTGCATGAGGTCAAACACAAACAACTACAAATGAAAGTATTAAAGTTACATATTGTATGTACGGGTACCAAAGAAAATTTAAAATACATAAATGGAAATGGAAGAGAACCAATCCCGAATGATAGGCAAAATCCTCAAGCTTCTTCAAAGTATCTTGGACTGCAACTCCAAGTCAAATGAGAGTCTTCTTACCTAAAAATAGAGGGTTAGGCAAGGCCTAGTAGAATAATCAAAACAATATGATATATATGATAGCCGTGGGTGAGTGCCGTTGTACAGAAATAAAAAATATGATGTATGCATAAGGACCCATTGGTTTTAAAAGAGAATTACTATTGCACAAGTTATTATTCTACTTTCCCAAGATCACTTCTAATAAAAGTTCCTTCATCTTGATGAAATCAAGAGAGCCCAAATGAATATACAAATTCCTTAACAAAATTAAGGATTTCAAAGTAAAGTAAATCAGTGAGTTTTGCTAGTTCCAAGGTAGAAGTCCATCGACTAGACTACCCGAAAGTTTCCTAGTATTCCCCGACCCGTCAGGATAGCCCAATCAAGCCCCCATTGTACAATGTCATGTGTACGAATTACCCAAGGAACTAAATTCCCATCTATTTAGCCAATCCAAGATCTACATTCTCAATCAAGTATTATTAACCAAATTCCAATTTGACTTCCAAATCTCATGTTGACCATAACCAAATTTAATTTAACTTTCAAGGTTAATAATATGCTCAAATGCATCAAACAACATCATTAGAGTTAATTCGAACCAATCCATAGTCAAAACACATTTTCCCCAAATTACCAAGGTACAATATATTTAGGGGTTTTAACAATATTTGGGGTTTTTCTAAAATTACAAGGAGGATGTCAAATTAACCGTAAGTGAGTATCAAATACTCAAGACTCGCATCATAGACTAGATAATTGAATCATTCAAGACCAAAGAATGACTCACACATGGCACCATCAAGTTTTACAAGAAATCAAGGAGAGGAGAAGAAGGACATTACATATATACATAAGGTTTGAATAACACTACCTTAAATGAATAAAATAAATCCTAGATGAGGGTGTTGCTCCAATGCTCGAAGAAAGACCGTAGGTATGTAGAGGAGGTTGCGTAGAGTGATGTTTGTGAAGGTTCCAGAGCTTGGATATTTCTAACTTGGGAGAGAGAGGAAAGAAGTGGGAGAGATTGAAGAGAGAGAGAGAAGGAATCCAAGGAGAGAGGGGAGAGAAGTTTGTCGGCGGTGTATGAGTGTGTTTGTGTGAGAGATGTGTTAGGGTTTGAGTGAGATACACGTATATATATAATACCCGTCTCGTCTAATTATTAATTTTAAATGTTTTTAACAATTATCGAAGATGAGATTCAAAAATATGATGTTCCATTTGGAATTATAGAGTGAAAAGAATTTTTAAAGGAGGATTTAATGGTCAAAATGAGGTTAAGTATGATAAGTACTAAATAATTGGGCATAATGGCACATAAGGGTAATTATGTGGTATAGTGGAAGGGTAAGGATATAAATGAACCTAAAAATCTGTATTAGGGTTATCATTAGGCTAATCCTTATGTTTATGCCTAAGTGTTTTGCTCTAGAGAGGTTAGAGAGAAGGGTGGCTAGGAGAGAAATCAAATTTGAAGGTTTGGGAGCAAGGAATCGAAGGCGACCTCTTCACGGATCTTGTTCATATCGTAAGTATCTATAAACCCATGTAGTTTACACCATTGTTAATCTCAAGATTTGGAGGTTTAGTGTTTAATCTCGTTTTTGGTAAAATCCTAGATCTAGATCTTAGAAACTTGAATTTTTGATGAATCAAATGGTTGTAGGAGTTTTGATTTGAGTATGTTTAGTGTTGCAATGTTTAGGACACTTTGGGTACCTTTGATTTTTGGTTTTGAGGCTAATAAGATCGAAGTTAGGAAGGTTGGGGATTAGTGGTTCGACAATAAAATTTTTTGAAAATTTCCTGCACAGGGTCAACCGGTCCACGTAAACGTGTTGACCAGTCGTGATTATGCAGTAGGTTTTTTATGCCTGCTGCGACCGGTCCCTTGTGCCATGGTCAACCGGTCGTGAATTTTCAGTAAGGACAATTTTATGGTCTCGACCGGTCGCGTGTAATGCTGCCGACCGGTCGTCGTTTGTAATTTTCTGGCAATTTGGTTAACCTTTTGGGATGGGTTTGGAAGGTGGTAGGGGCTATTCAAAGACTATAATAAGTTGTTTAAAGATAGTTATCCATTCAGTTGATTAAATTTAATGATTTTGTTATCTTCTTGTCAAACTATATATCAATGTGGACTGAAATTGTAATTGTTTTGACAGGAACACTTGAGGAAGGCATTGAGGCCTCGCTCAAAGGCAAGGAGAAGGTTTGAACGACGATATTCTGTGAGTGTATGTCTATGGTATTTTGATAGTACTTTGCTTGACTCTCAAAGTACATGTTTACTCGTTAAAGTTATTTTGGAAGCCTCTATATCATGTTTAGTACCTGGATCAAGATTGGATTGAGATAGGAATAATGCATATTTCATGATGATTATATTTGGAAGTTTCACTACTTGTAGACTACACGTTGGACATGTGAGTGAGTTTTATGAAAATGCATTGGGGGAAATAGCATACTATAATATGTATATATGCACATTGGAACGAAAGTTCTTGCAGACTACACGTTGGATACGTGAGTGAGTTTCTCCGGGTAATACACCCATTTTGGAGAGGGGTTATTCCCCCTGTTGGTATCTTTATGATACTCTTGAGAGTCTGCTGGGCACACGAACTATCACCTATAATGATAGCTTTGAGAAAGAAGGATGAAAAGATGTTTTAAAAAATGGGCTTCGGCCATATATTTATGTAAATGTATGGAATGCATGGGGTTAGGTGAACGTGTTTAGGGGTTGGACCCTTCTTCTTGCAAAATTAATTTCTTACATGAATTTATTTAAATTCTCTTTCAATTGTGAAATCAAAATATCATATTCACACTCTGGTTTCCTTCTGTTTCTTGAATGCTTGGAAACTAGGTTTTTGGAGCTATCGGTCCACTACATAGCTTGGAGAAAAGATGATATTGAAGCATAGATTGGAAGGATTGACACTTAGCTTATCTGTTGGGAAGTTAGACTTGAGAAATTCTATTTTTTTATTTGTGCTAGCACTTTTAGTACTCTTCTAGTTTGGTATGTATTCTTGGTGAACCTTTTTAGTACTTATGGTTTTAGTAGCGTTTGAAGTGAGACTTGATGGTTAATTTTTTAGTACTTGATGATAGTTTGGTTGCTTAGAATATTGTAAATTCTTGGGTTGTAAAATGTAAGAAAATTTTATTTCTGCATATTTTTAATAAGATTTTGGTAAGGGATGTAACAACTTGGTATCAGAGCTTTGGTTATAGGATTCGTGTTAGAGACCTTGTATGGGAAATATTGTGGTACTTGAGGCGTGAGATAGAGGAATATGATTTGATGGGTTGAAGTAGTGTTTTGGGACTATTGTGTATTTTTTTGACACCTATGAGACTTGCCTTGAATTCTAATTAGAAGGACGCCTGATCAACGTTCCCTTCTAGTGTGAAGTCTTGGAAAGTTGAATAGAGAGCACAATATAACAAAATGCTAGGAGGTGGTGGTGGTGGTGAGAAAGCTAGTAGTGGACCTTAGGGTGTCAAGTCATGCACGTAGATATTTGAGGTGTATATCTAATGTGTGCGTATTTGGCATCTAACTCTTGTTTCCACCGTGGTTGTTTCTTGTGTTGTGATTTTTAGGAAAACAATGGAACAGAATAACCAAGTTCCGGAAAAGGAGGCAAGCATGAATGGAGGAAATCCTAGGGGAGGTGTTCCA
>NMUG010009919.1:0-11118 GCA_002855965.1 Monotropa hypopitys | reverse complement strand
CCCCTATCGGCCACAAAGAACAAGGACCGCAACACATTCTTGTGCTGGTTGTTGCCGTCGTTGAGGGGGGAGTATGGTTCCCCTTTCATCCTATCCTTATCCAATTCTTCGGTGCGCTCGACATCACTCCGTTCCAAGTAATGGTAAATACCTTTAGAATTCTGCTGGGGGTAGCCAAGCTGAACGAGTCCCTCCCGCGGGCGAGCCGGCTCACCTTTCCGGACATCTTCGGCTACTACTACGTCGGCTACAACCAGAAATCGAAGAAGTACTATCTGGGCTGGAGACCTGGTCAGACCGGCCTGATTTCCGGCCTACCAGACTCAGACAAATATGCTGACGACGTCATGATTGTCTCTGGCCGTTTTTTCACTCCACTTCACCATGGGACGGGACATGCGTATACCGTGCCTTTCTTAGAGGGTGTCCCTGGTAAGCTTTATTCCTTTGGCCAAAATTTCTTCTTTCAGTTTGATTTTTTGACTGTCTTCCTCCTGTGCAGACGTTGGGAGCCTCAACAGTTTGAAGAACGCCGCCGACGCTGACAGGGTAAAGGCTTTTTCTGTTTTGTCAGAAGCTAGACGTTGGGCCCCAACACTGGTGAAGTATACTCCATCCTACACCCGCACGCTTCAGCCGCGACCTTCCCCAACTGAGACATCTACTAGGCGCTCAGCCGAGCCCTCTGCTACACATCCAGCCGAGCCTTCCGCAACACCGCCAGCCGAACCATCTGCTTCGCCGTCTGTCGAGGAGGTAGAAATGGGACCCAAAAAGGTGATCAACCTCGAGGACGACTTCCTGGCCGACAAAATGGAGGGCATTAACGTTGAGCCCGTGGTGGCAATTCTGAAGGAGACGCTGGTAAAAAGCTGTGCCGATGATGTTATGGACAGGCTGTAGAGAGCTCGTCGGGAGAAGAGGCCCCGGACTGATGCGGACGTGGAATCGATCGAGCACTCTTTGGCTGCTGCGGAGAAGAGTTCCGCCCAAGATCCCGCGGTGCAGGAGACAACGGTATCCTCCCAGAAGGAGGTAATTCCTTTCGAGCCGAAGCTCTCCTATGAGGGCATTGCTCCCGAGATGGGGGACACGCTGGATGAGCGCCCCGGCGTGGCACTGGCTCTGGACGAGGCCTTCACTCTGTCGAGGGAGATGGATCGCCTTCCCAAAGGCCCCCGGTCCTGTTTTCGCAGGATGATGTACTACGGCGCAATGGTAAGCTCAACTGCCTTGAACTTGTTGAACCTGTTTCCTTCGGTATTTGCGTTGATAACTTGTCTTTTTGCAGATGATGCACGCTGGCGCCGGCGTGGATTAGTGCCTCGGCCAGCAACAGGCTGCCCGAAAGCTGGCCGACAAGGCGGCGAAGGAGAAGCTCGCCGAGGTCCAAGGGTCCATGGCCGCGCTGGAGGAGAAAAACAAGCAGATCCTGGCGACGGTCGAGATCAATGTGGCGGAGCTGACCGCCAAAGATGCTCGGCTCGCGGACCTCCAGGGTGAGAACCTCCGACTGAAGGCAGAGATGGAGGAGGTGCAGAAGAGAGCAGCCGACAAGGCAGAGGAGGAGTATGGCAGGGGGTATGATGAGGCGGCAGCCGAGTGCCGTAGTCAAGTGGGAAGGCTGAAGGAGAAGCTTTTCCAAAGGGGATGGGTCAATGCCAAGGTCTCTTTAGGGACCGAGGACAGTGTTGAGGGCGTGGGGGGAGATTCCTGAAATGAAGAAATCCAAGGCTGGAGCTTGGCTCTTCTCTGCTCCACCGGCCTCTCATGTTGCCGTGACGGGGGTTGCAACTCCGGCCGTTGGGACTGGCGCCGTTGTGGCTGATCCTCCTGCTGGGACCGAGGCGCCCGTAACTGGAGCTGTCGGTTGCACCCAGCCAACTACTTGACCATCCTTGCGCTCCTTTATTGTAATTTGCTTTTTGTTTTTTGTCAGGGCTGAGCCGATCTGCGGCCGATCCTGTTGAATTAATGAATATTTGAACTTTTGCCTCAAATTTCTTTGTCTGCTCGGCTACTTGCATAGTGTACCCTTCTTCCCCCAGCCGAGGAAAAGGTTTCGGTCAGCCAAGGCTTTGCCCTCGGCTTGGTGCTATACTTTGATTGCATTGCTGTTTGTTGATTGCTTCGGTACCGTACCGTAGCAACCCTTGTGCATTTTCCAGATGAATGCAAACTTTTTGAGGGACCTTCGGTGATATAGCGCCGAAGAGCTGTAAGTCTCCTTGGCAAAGCCACCGAGGAGCTGCATGCACGTTTTGTAGATAAACGGCAACTAAGAGATGCTTCGGTGATATAGCGCCGAAGAGCTGTAAGTCTCCTCGGTAAGGCCACCGAGGAGCTGCATGCACGTTTTGTTGATAAACGGCGACTAAGAGATATTTCGGTGATATAGCGCCGAAGAGCTGTAAGTCTCCTCAGCAAAGCCACCGAGGAGCTGCTTGCACGTTTTGTAGATAAATGGCAACTAAGAGCTGCTTCGGTGATATAGTGCCGAAGAGCTATAAGTCTCCTCGACAAAGCCACCGAGGAGCTGCATGCACGTTTTGTAGATAAACGGCAACTAAGAGCTGCTTTGGTAGTTTAGCACCGAAGCAAAAGATAAAAAATTTTGTGCGAGAATTTTGAAAATCAGACTTTCATTGATTGAGGGCTTTAGGCCAGATTTACAGAGTTAGTGGTAGTATAATCTCAGGTTTGTAGCATTCCACGGCCTTGGAATTGGGGTGCCGTCCAGGTCTTCAAGCCGATAAGCCTCGGTCCCTGCATGACCGGTCACTCTATACGGCCCTTCCCAGTTTGGACCGAGCTTGCCGTCTGAATTTTTCTTCTTGTTTCCCACCACTTTTCTTAGGACAAGATCATCAACTTTGAATGCCCTGGGCCGGACCGTTCGTGAAAAGTTTCTAGCTACTCCTTGCTGGTAGGCGGCTAGTCTGATCCTAACCGAGTCTCTTCTTTCTTCGGTCAGGTCCAGGTCCTTTTCAATTGCTGCGTTATTCGTGGTATGGTCAAATCCTTTGGTTCTGATTGTTGGAAGCCCGACTTCTAGCGGGATGACTGCTTCCATGCCGAAGGCTAAAGAGAATGGGGTCTACCCTGTGGAGCACCGAGGCGTTGTTCGGTAGGCCCACAGAAGGCTAGGAAGCTCCTCGGCCCATTTTCCCTTGGCTGCTTTGAAGTCTTCTTTTGATTCCGCTGCCGATGGTTTTGTTTGAAGCTCCGGCTTGACCGTTGCCTTGCGGATAATGAGGGGTGGAGTTGTAAAACTTGATTCTGTGCTCGGCACAGAAGTTGGTGAAGAGGTCCCCCACAAACTGAGTGTCGTTATCCGAGATGAAAGCGTAGGGGATGCCGAAGCGGGAGACAATGTTCTTCCAGGAAAATCTCTTCACATCCTTGTCTTCTATAGTAACCAACGACTCGGCTTCAACCCACTTGGAGAAGTAGTTTGTTGCTGTAATCAGAAATTTAAAGCCTCCTGGTGCCGTAGGGAGCTTGCTAACGATGTCCAATCCCCATTGAGCGAAGGGCCATGGACTGGTCAATGGTGTAAGCTATTCGGAAGGTTGTCTGATGATCGGGGAGAACCGTTGGCAGGAATAACACTTCTTCACTATATGCTCCCCGTCTTCCATCATCTTCGGCCACCAGTACCCTTGTGAGATAGCTCGGTGTGCTATTGATCTTCCCCCGGTGTGTGCTCCGCAGCTGCCGGCATGGAGCTCCTGCAATACTCCTTCCACCAATGTTGGGTGCACACAAAGGAGGTATGGTCTAGAGAATGACCGTCTGTACAATTTGTCCTGAGGGCCAAGCCAGAACCGTGCCGACTTTTGCATGATTCGGTGGGCTTCCCTCTTGTCTTCTGGGAGTGAGCCGTCCTTCAGAAATGAAATGATTGGGTCCATCCAGCTAGGACCCTGGCTGATGAAGAGGATGTCTTGCTGCTTAGGCATTTCAATGCTCGGCTGATCTAGGCTTTGGACGCTGACCGTCCTCTGCTCTCTGACTTCTGCTACTGAGGCTATTCCGTCCAGAGCGTCGGCATGGGCATTTTGTTCCCTACCGACCTGCTGAATTTGGATTTGACTGAATAGCCCCATTCTTTCTTTGACTCTCTGCATATATCTTCCCATTCGCTCGTCTCGGCACTCGTAGTCACCGTTGACCTGGATGACCACTAGTTGAGAGTCGCTGTAAATATTGATGCTCCGAATCTCCAGCTCCTCGGCAGCTTTCAGTCCGGCCAGAAGTGCTTCATACTCTGCCTCATTGTTGGAGGCGCTAAAGTTGAGCCGAAGGGAATGTTCATGAGTGACGCCCTCAGGAGAAATGAGAACAACTCTGGCTCTATTCCCTCGGCAATTTGATGCTCCATCGACAAACATTCTCCACGAGTACTGATTTTGCAGCGACTCCGGCAGGGCTTGTTCGGCAAGGACTTTGTCAGCCTGAGGGTCCTCTGACCGAGGAGAGAATTCTGCGAGGAAGTCGGCCAGGATTTGGCCTTTGATGGCTGTTTTTGTTTGGAATTTGATGTCGAAGTTGGCCAACTCCACGGCCCACTTGGTGAGTCGGCCGGATAGATCGGCACGTTTAAGCAATGCCTGAAGAGGGAACTCGGTCAAGACAACAATAGTATGTGCTTGGAAATATGGTGCCAGTTCCTGGAAGCAATAACCAAAGCATACGCGAGTTTTTCAAGAGGAAGGTACCTGGTCTCAGCGCTGATGAGAGATTTGCTAGAGAAGTAGACCGACTGCTGCTCAAGCCCTTCTTGCTGAACTAGTGCTGAGCTGATGGCATGTGGAGTGACGGTCAGGTATAGGTACAACTCTTCCCCCTGCATTGGTTTGGCAAGCAGGGGAACCGAAGAGAGGTATTCTTTGAGATTACCGAGGGCCTCCCTGTATTGATCAGTCCACAAAAAATGTCTTCGGCTATTTTTCTTCAATACCTCATAGAATGGCTGGCATTTGTCCGAGGATCTACTGATGAACCGGTTGAGTGCTACAGCCATTCCTACAAGCTTAAGCACCTCTTTCAAGGTTTTGGACTCTTCAATCTTATGGATGGCCGAAACCTGAGAGGGGTCGGCCTCAATGCCTCGGCGCGTGACAAGGTAGCCCAGAAATTTCCCCGATCCAACTCCAAAGGCACATTTTGAAGCATTGAGCCGGAGCTTGTGCATCTTCAATATATCAAATACCTTTTGAAGATCGTCCTTGTGGACCATATCATCTATGTAGGCCTCCATCGTATCACCGAGCTGAGAGCTGAACATCTTTGTGACCATCCTCTGATAAGTTGCTTCCGCATTCTTCAGGCCGAAGGGCATTACCCGGTAGCAGAACAGTCCCCTTGGAGTAATGAATGTTGTTTTCTCTTGATCTGGGCCGAACATGGCTATCTGATGGTACCCTTGGTAAGCATCCATAAAGCTCATCCTGGGGTGTCCGGCCATTGCATCGATCAGCTGATCAATCTTCGGCACAAGAAAGTTGTCTTTGGGGCAAGCTTCATTGAGGTTAGTGTAATCAACACAGACCCTCCACTTGACGGTCTTCTTTTTGACCACCACCGTATTGGCTAACTAGGTGGGATAGTGTACTTCTCGCATCGCCTGCGCTTCGGTCAGACGGTCCACTTCTTCAATAACCGCATCGGCATGAGTGGCTGCTGATCGCCTGGATTTCTGAACGACGGGTCGGCACTCCGGCCGGACGTTGAGATGATGACTGATGAATTCTGGGTCTACAGCCGGCATTTCGTAGGGCGACTAGGCAAATGTTTCAACATTTCGCTTGAGGCAGCTGATTGTTGCCACCTTCTCCTCCTCGGTCATCTTTGAGCCGATAAAAAAGAAGCGCTCCGGATCTTCGGTGCTAAGAGGGATGGTGTCAAGGTCCTCAATGGATTTAGCCGAGGCACTTGAACCGACGTCCTCCAGCACCGGTTGATCTGGAACCTCCACCCAGTGGACTTGCTCGGGGGTGACTTTACCCTTGACGGCAGTGATATAACACTACTTGGCCAAGGCTTGGTCTCCCCTGAGTTCCTCCACGCCTCTTGAGCCAATAAACTTGATGACCTGGTGGTATGTGGAGGCAACTCCCTTGAAGCTATGGACCCATGTTCGGCCCAGAATAGCATTGTAGGGCGACGGGACATCGACTACCACAAATTCCATCTCGGTTGTGACCGTGCCGATGGTCACTCGTATGGTAATCTTGCCGAGCGGCCAGACTGATGCCACGTTAAACCCTACTAGTGGCACGTCGGTCGGTTGTAGGTCCTCTGATTTGTATCCCATTTTCTTGAACATGGAGTAATACATGACGTCTGCCGAGCTGCCGAGGTCAACGAGGACTCTACTGACCTGGCAGTCGGCAATTTGCAGAGTGACGACTAGCGCGTCGTCGTGGGGATGTTGGATCCTTTCAAAATCTTTAGAGTAAAAAGTGATGGAATACCTTGAGTCCGGCTTCGGCTTCTTCGGCATAGGCTGGATGGCAAGAATCTCCTTTGCCTCGATCTGTTAAAGCTCAGACCGAAATTGCTCCTCTCGTCGATGATCCACTGTCCCATGGATTACGTTGATAATGCGCAGGGCCGGCTTGGGATCTTCCTTCGACGCAGCGGTGGCCGTCTTCTCTGTGTCAATGAACTCCCCAAGATGGCCGGCAGTGACCAATTCTTCCAAAAAATCCTTATAAGCTCGGCAGTTGGTTGTGAGGTGGCCCTTCTCCCTGTGATGGGAGCATCTAAATTTATCATTGCCACCTCTCTGCGCTCCTAGCATCTTCTCTGGCCACTTGAAGTATGGCTCCTTTTCGATTTTGCGTAGGAGCATAAAGGTTGGCTGTTTGAAGACAGTGGTGTGAGCCACATACTCGTATGGCTTGTAGGTCCGTGGTTCCCCCGGCTGGACGGTATTGGTCTCTTTTCTTCTTACCGAATTGTTGTGGCTGCTGGAACCTTGGCCGGAGCATTGGTCGGCTCTACTTCGCTCTTCCTTGGCCTCCTCCAATTTTGCGTGGAGCTCGATTCTGGCCATGAGCTCGTTCATTGTTGCCGAAGGGAAAAGCATAAGATCCTCGAACTCTCGGCTGGAGTGGTCCAGGCCAAGCTTGAAAGATGTAACTGCGATTTTTTGATCGCAATCCTCAATCTCATTGTAGAGGTCCCAATACTGGGCTGCGTATTGGCGCAGAGATTCTGACCTTGCTCGCCGAAGGCCGAGAAGGGAATCAACCTCTTTTTTTACTTTGGTACTAATAATGAACCGAGCCAGGAAGGCCGTTGAGAGGTCTCTCCATGAGGAGATGGACCCTGTTGGCAGTCGGTCAAACTAGAGTAACCCAACCTCTCCGAGACTGGATGGAAAAAGCTTGCACATCAAGGCATCCTCCCCAGAGTAGAGGGACATTATCTGCCTGAAATGCACTATATAGGTATACGAATCCATTTTGAGATCATATTTGTTGAACTTGGGGGCAGAAAAGCCCACCGGAGGCCTTGTAGCTTTCAGGAGAGAATGGAGTACATGGAATTCTATCCTGTCGGCACGGCTCATAGGTCCGAGCTGGCGGGACTCCCCTCCTTTGGCTAACCTCCTGCTCTGATAAGTGGCTGCCTCCCTGGACGTCGTGCCTCCTAGGCCTGGACGGTGACTGATCTCGAGCCTGACGATTTCTATGAGCCGTTGGGACTGCATTTGGGCCGAGGCGACCGAACACTATTGGCCTGGAATTTGAGGCCGAACGCTCGTCCCTGGGCCGAGGAGGCGAGACCCGGCGCCTAACGCGGCGGTCCTCGTTGTCCCTCTCCTGGACATGGATTTCTTCTATCCTTCCCCCCAGCCAATTCAGGGCCGAAGGCCTGGTCTTCTTGGATCTGCTCCTGCTTTGAGAAGGCTCCCGATACTCTCGATTGTCCTCGGCACGTCTTGGTGCCGGGAGCTCATTTCTTTTCCCGGTGGCCTTGCGCAGTTCAGTCATCTCGTGCAAGAGAGCGTCTATCTGTTCATCCCTTCGGCCCAAGGCTCCTTCCAACCTACGGATGTACTGCTTCGTAGTGAGCTTGGCCGGAGGGTCAGGGCATTCACTAGAATGGATGCTCACGTCGGCACGGGTGCGCTCAGGGGTCCTCAGGGTAGAGTCCCCTGCTTTAGCTACCTCTTTCCCCTTGTTCCTTCTACCATCAGACTGGTTGTCTTTAGAAGTCATCTTCAACCTCATAGCGGTGATCTGAGTGTTAGAGAAAGGGCTCCCCAGCAGAGTCGCCAATTGTTGGGGGGTAAGCCTTTCTTGTGGTGGTTTGCTGCTGTGAACGGTGGAGATGAGTGGCTGGACCTAGCTGCACGGGAAGCAAACGTTAGGCTACCGGCGGTGTCGTCGGTGGACCCTCCGATGGCAAAGTCAGCAAAGGAATGTAGAGAGAGGAGGTAATTTTGCAAAGCTTGGGCTAGAGTGAGAGTGTGTGTACCTCTGCATTGAATGCTCATCTCTATATATAGAACATCGGAGAGTGGGAGACACGCACTTCGGCGTGGGTGAACTGACATGGCAGGTCATGGGGCAGTGTGCCTGTCTCCTCTGTGTGTCTGGGCGTGTGGCCGACCGGTCGGCCCTGACAGTGTCAGACGGCAGAAAAGCTGACAGAGCATGCCTGCCATTCTGCGGGAATTACGGAAAACCTGATTCTGTTTCGGATGTGTGTCTGCGATGTGCGCAAAATCTGGGATGTTGCCCCCGAGGGAATCTTCGCTGTGAACAAGGCACTTTGTCATGTCTGGCCGAAGCGAGCTGCTTCGGCGTTGCTTGTTGTAGACCGGGCCGTTTTGGGCTAAGAGACCTCTGCACATAAGTGATCCAAGGAGAGCCTCTAACGTCGGCCATTGCTCTGCTCAGTCGCATGACCTTGATTGTAAGTTCCTTCGGCTAGGCACCTCCTCTGGGCTTTGAGTCTCCGGACCGGAGAGAGCCCCAGAGAGACCCTGTCACCGGCTAAGCTCTGTTCTACCGTCTGTTGGCTAGCCTGTGCTGTGGTCCTTCTGGAGGAGGTCGTGGCTCCGACCTCTTGAGAGTTCGGCCCCCAACAGTTTCGATAATTTGTTTTTTGACTTATTTTGTATATGAATTTTTATTGTAGAAACATTTGTTTGGTTATTTTATTCTTAAAGGTTTCGTTTTATTGATTTTAAAAAACATGATTTGGGGGGGATTTGTTTTGTATTTTTTTATTTTTCAAAGATATATATTTTTGTTTCGGTTTTTGAAAGTTGTTTTTTTGTTGATTTTTGTTTTTCTTTATTGTTGGGATTTCTTTTGGAAATATATTTTTTGTGTAGTTTTTTTGTTTTTGTCTAAAATGATTTATTATTTTGCATGTATTATCTTGGTATTTTTGTTTTTGACAATGGCTTTTATATTTAAAGAATTGTTTTGTAATTTTTTGAGAAATGTTTTTGTTTTTAGAACTTTTATATTTGTTTTAAGCCTTTTAAAGTATTATTTATGATATTTTTGTTTTTATTTTGTTTTTGTTTTTAAATTTTCCAATTTATTTTTGTTTTTTAACTATTTTAGAAAGCAAAATTTGAAGCTTCATTTTTTGAATTTTCTTTAGGCAAAATGTATATATTTTGTTTTGATATAACAATGAATGATGGTACCATCCTTTTGTTTTTTATGAATGCACTTGGTAATGCATTTTGAGTTTTTTGATATAATGCATGAAGGATTGAACAGTTTTGTAGATTTATTTCTTTTAACTGATTGTAGTCCTATATAATTCTCATCCTCTTAAGCATCATTCTTCCTTCAACAATGCGATCACTTATTGGTTTGATAGTTTTTTAGAGATTTTATTAGAATAGTGACTATGACAAAGATTTGATCTTATTAGGCATGTAGTGATGCATGAAGGATGATTGTGGTTAGTCTTAGGGTTCTCAAATCTTCAAAATTTTAATTCAAATGAATAAAATCTTTGGAGGGTGGTGATTTGAATGGTTGTTCGTTTCGATATGAACCACCCTCATGTCAAGTGACAATTGAATAATTTCCGCTTACTTCGATACAACCAAAGCTAAAGTGTAAAAAAAGAATGGGAATTGAGAATAGAGTTGGTTTTTTTGTCGGACGATAATGTCATCCACCTCGAATAGGATGTAGTGGGAAATACTTTTGTTATTTATTTATTTTTTTGAAATTAGTGTGAAAGGCCTTTATATATATATATATATATATATATATAGGATGCACAAATTAAAATACATTTCTGCAAACAAATGTTAGATTGTCTTTTCAACATAATATTTTTTTGGTCATTGGGCACTGCAATTTTTTTATTTTCCTCACCTCATATTCTTTGTGTCCCGATTGCTCTGTTTCCTGCACAATCTCATCTTTCACCTTTGCATGTTGTTCAATTCTGCCCATCAGCTCAGACATAGTTTCCACCGGGTTCATCGTAAGGGATCTTCCGCGGGTTCTCGTGAACAAAAAGTTCCAACTTAAATGTTGCAATCATATATTTCTCATTGAAGTCTTTAATTTTATTATAGATTCCTAAATACTAACTGTGGAGGGATAAAGTATATATGACACATGTCTGTTTCAGTCGGGCAGGTGAAGGTGTTATTCGATGTGGCCAAGGCATCAGAGGCCATAGTGGAAGCTATTACCCCTTGTTCGCTACCGCGAATAAGGTCATCTCAGAGAGATTAGGACATCTAGCTGGTAGCATGTCCAACAGAGCAAGGAGAACCTGTTTAGGGACATACTTGTCAGATTATGGGTGATCTAGCTAGGAAGATTATGCAAGGATTAATGCTTGGACCTTAATCGAAGTAATTTAGCCAGTTTGTGCATCCCCCTTTGTGCGCAGTACGACCAGGATTAGGTCTGAAAGGACATTCTGGTAATGCGGCGGAAAAGGTGTGCGGGCGGATTATAACGGATGAGGTAAGCCTTATAATAATCCAGGATGTCGGCTGAGGATAAGGCTAGGCCTGCGCGGCAAGCAACTTCAGCGCGAGATCATGACAGTGCAGATATAGGACGTATGGGCACCAATTGGCCAGTCAGTGGCATTGGACGCTCATGT
>NMUG010009918.1:0-11119 GCA_002855965.1 Monotropa hypopitys | reverse complement strand
AGGTAATTTCGAGGATTGGCAAGTAAGTTGCATAAATCTAGGGCTGAATTTTGAAATTTGTGATTTTCTGGGTAATTGGACTTTTGAGCCATGAGAAAGAAAGAGGGAAAGTCTTCCCACCCTTTTGAAATTGGTGAATCACTCAAGTCTCAGGCCACTGAACAAGTGGCTGAGATTTCCCAGAATGAAACCCAACCTAAAAAGGTTTTTAATCCTGAATCCTCTAATCCAGCCCAAGACAAACAACCTTCTCTAAGACAAAAGAATCAACTAAGGAAGAAATTCAAACCTAAAGTCCACTTTCCAGAATATGAACAACCTTGGAAGAAGCTTAAACCAAACCCAATCCCACCAACTTCTGAAAAAGCAACAAATTCTGAAAACCCACCAAACCAAACCCTTGAGCAAAATCTTGAAGTTGTACCCCATCCTACATCTGAACCATCCACATCAAATCCCATACCTCAGTCCACCCCTGAACCAAAGAAATAGATAAGAAAGGGGGGAAAAGAAGTCTGAAGAATTTCAATTAGAAAGCGAATATTGAGGGGAGGGCTATAATTTGAGAAAGAGAGATCTTTAAACATAGCCAGCATCCTTTCCAGCTCCAACGCTCTTCCAAGACTTGGGTAGTGAAGGAAAATACTAAAAAATACATAGCTCTTCTTTCCCAGCCTTTAGAGGAGTTGGGGATAAAAACTTGGTTTGAAGATATCCTCGAGTATGTCCTTTCCTGGGTGCAAGAGTTTTATATCACCCTTGATGCAAAAGAAAAAGAAGACAGGGTGAGTGGAAAGGTAAAAGGGAAAATCATTGTGGTCACAGCTGAAAGAATTGCCCAATTCCACAAGTGCCCTAAGTTGCAAGCTGGTGAGGTGGAGTATCCAAAACCAGGATACCAGAGCTTGGAAGGTGAAGCACTGGCTAAGAAGGTATGTACATCAGGAGTTCTGGAGGTTTTTAAGAAGGGAGATGGTAAATTTAAGCAAGGGATGTTTAAGGAGGATGTGGCTTTGATGAATAAGGTTATCCTCTCAAACATTAGACCTAAAGGGTCAGAAAAGTCACCCACCTTACCAGAAGTTCAGCTTATATATGAGTTGATGAAAAGGAGAAAGATTGATATTCCTGAGATTATGTTCACTGTTATCAAAGAGTTTAAGGGCCAAGCCAGTTTAAAAAGTGGTCTTCCATTCCCATACATGATCACTACCTTCTGTGAGGAGTCTGGATTGAAACTTGGGGCAAAAGATAGATGGGATAAGCCTACATTTGGCCCTTTAACTTTAAAAACCATTGGAAGAATGATCCCACAAAGGCCAAAGACTGAAGAAGGGGACAACAGCTCTCCCCTTGCTGAATAATCAAATCCTAAACCACCCACTCCTTTACCTCTACCATTTCCCATGACACCTGAACCTCAAACTCAACCAACACCATTGACCCAACCTTTAATCACTCAACCAGTACAACCCAGCCAAGAAATGGGTGAGCTGAAAGAAATGTTGAAGAAATTGATGGAAGATTAGAGGGAAGAGAAAGAGAAAACAGCCTTGATTCTGGAAATAGTGAAAGAAAATGCTGATAGGATCAAGGTCTTGGAAGAAAAACAAAAAGAGCAGGGATTACAAATCGAGAAAATCAGAGAAGGACAGAAGGAGAATGCTAAAAGAGTAGCATACTTGCAAGATGTGCAGGGTGACACATTGAGAAGGTTGAAAATTGTTGAGGGCACCCAGGAGAAAATGGAACTTGGGAGGAAATGGATGATAAAAGAATTGAAACAATCCACCAAAAGAGAGCAAAGCCTATTACTAAGTCAGATGGAAATGATCAAGTGGGCTAGGGGTGAAGCTGTCCCAAGTACTTCCATGTTCCCACAGGCCAAGGATCCCGATGTAGAAGAAATCCTAGCCAGCATTTTCACTCTTGTCAACCTATCCTCAAAGCCCAAGCCTACCAGAAATTAACCAAGATTTTTTTTGGGAATGATAGAGGGATTCTAGGAAAATTTCATTTTTGTTTTTGAGTTTTTTGTCTCTGTAAAACCCTGGGAGTTTTGAATTTTTTATCAATGGAGTTATCTTTTTGTTCTGAGTGTAATTCTGAAAGAAATATTTAACTGTGACGTATGGAAACAAATAGGGTAGTTAACCAAGCTGAATTACATTGTTTCCATATTAATTCTTTCTATTTTTTAACATTACAAGCCTAAAGTCCTGAATGATCCCTAAACGTTTACTTCTTAAGGCAATGGTTGTTAGATTGCATTCTGCTCATTTCATTCTTGCATGATTGATTCTGAGTTTAGTCTTAAAATTCTGGGGAATGGATTCCTTGACCTGAAAAATATTGAGAGAATTATTGTTTGTGAGTGAACAACTGAGACAAGTTTGGATCAAAGCTTATAAAGAAGGGTTCAAAATATGCCTAGATTATTCTAAGGTTCATTCCCCTGAGTTCTATTAAAAAATTCCTCTCAATATGCTAACCTGGATGGATTTTGGTTGAATGTTCTCTACATGAGTGTTGTCTGAATGGTTTGGGTATGATGCCTGGTTGTTTAATGTTCAAACTTGCTAGGGACCAGCAAGTCCTAAGTTGAAGGTGTGATTGGTACTAAAATGTGCAAATCATAGCCATCATTTCCTCTAACGTTTGCATCAATTCAATTGTTAAGTTTGTAAATTGCTTGAGTTGAATGTTAAATGATAAATTGGATTGTCATGATGAATTGCAAGCTTAACATCTGATGGTGTAGATTTTGGCATGTTAGTCTATATTGCAGGACATTCAAGAAAAAAGGAAAGAAGTCTTAAAGGGAAAGGAACAGGAATTTCCGGAAAACCATACCAAGTTACCGGGAATTGGAGGAGCAAGAAGAAGATGCAGCTACTTGAAGTCCCGGAAGAACAACTTCAATTTGTGGGAGAACAAGAGGACAAGTGAGGGACCATGTCAACTTCCAAAAAATGAAGAGTCAATTACCGGAAAAATATCTCAAGCCAAGAGAGGGATGCAAAGCATGGCATTCCTGGGAATGGAGTACATGGATTCCCGGGAGAAGAAGGATTAGGAGACACTCCAGTGCAGCAGTGGCGGAAATTCCCAGGAATGCGTTACTTTAATTCCCGGGAGAGTAATGCAAGAAGAAAAGGTTGAGGAGCAATTTCCAGAAATAAAGGGGTAAAGTTCCGGAAGAACAAAGAAGACTGGATGATCAAGCAGTGAATTCCCGGAAATTCTCAAGGTAAATTTCTGGGAATTGGGGGTCTGGACATTACGCGCGGGGAGGAAAACTAAAAAGATAAAAGGTGAAGGATTTGCTTGCAATTTGAAGGATAAAAAGTTATGGCAGGTATAAAAGGGAAGAGATTCAGCTTCTGAAAAAAAGAATATAACAAATTAAGTTTTGGATAGAATAAAAAAGTAGTTTTATGGAATTTTATCTCTCTCTAAGTTTTTTCTGAATTTTGGATTGTTGCTCTTTTAGTTTCTCTAAATTCTCGCATTAGATACTTGTTTTCTTTCTGCACTTGAATTCTATTTTCAGTCGTTGTTAAATTTCCTTTGGAATTAAGTACTATTTCATTCAATTTCGTTTGAAAATGGGTTTTGTGAATTTTGATTGTTCTTCAGCAGAATTAGAATCCATGAGTAGCTAAATCTCACAGGATCTAATTCAATGATCTGAGGTGATGTAATTGCAATTTCTCTCTCAATTCTGGAAATCTTCGTTTCATGAACGTGAAATTGATTTTGTGTAATTTAGAAATCCATTGATGAATTGATTCTTGGTTTGATATGTTGTCGATAGTCTACAGATTGGCACATCATATGCTTACTTGAATCTAATTCCTCAAAGGAAGTAAGTGTTCATCACAGATCAATTTCTCATTCTATCTTTTGGTTTAAATTGGAATTCATGATTATCTTCCGTAATCATTCTAATGTTAGGTGAATGATTATGTGTTATTGTTAGAGAGAGAGTATGTGATTACATTACCAACGATCTGAAAATTAGATCCTATTTTCCTTAATTACTTTTCATTTGCAATTTGTTTTTACTTGACTAAATTGAATCTCAATCCAGAAGTCTAGATACTCAACCCATTATCCATCCTCCTCTCTTATCACTTATTCATAAGCACTGTTTTGAAAGGAAAAATTGAAATCTCTAAGTTCCCTGTAGAGATGAACTGGTTATTTACAAGAACTATATTGCTTGATTGTAATCCTTTTTAATTAATTTCACTTACGCTTGGGTGTCTTGATTAAATCTCTGATCTGAGCCTCCATTGAACTAATTGATTTTATAATCAATTGTGTTTTTGTTGTTTTAGTAACCAAGCAAGCTGCATCGATTTATGCCCATGCTCTGTTCGTCTGGTTTGCTTGAATCGAATTTCTTTGTGTGCAGGTTCACTTGAACTGGTGTACTTCCGTTGTCATGAGTTTGCTGGGTTCAGAGTGAATTTGCTTGGGTAGGTTATAGTTGGACTTGGTTGCTGATTTGGGCTGTTGGATTGAATTGCAAATTGGTTGAATTGCATTTCTGAGTTGAATTGGCTGGATGGTGATTGTTGAGCTGGGTTGAATTGGCTTGTAACTTGTTGACCAAACTTGTATGTTTGTGAAGCTTGTATAGTGAATTGATAGTGCTCGTTTCGTTGTTGCAAATGAATTGAAGTTGGTTGCTTCCAATCTTAGCATATGCCTAGGGAACTAGTGAAAAATCCTGCATTTTTTCACACTTTGGAAAAAACTCTACAAAACAAGTTAAACATAATTTTTGATAAAATAACCGCTTGTGGAGTATAAAACATGCATAAGAATGGGAGATTTGTGCTGTAAAATATGCAATATTGCATGCACAACAACAGTAACCAACATCGACCAAAAAATTGCCTAGACAAGGCCCAAAGGTAATTGTGTCCAAGTGTCGACTCACACTAAGTAAAAGACTCATTTCTGTTATATAAACGTGTGCCAATTCCCATTACATTCCAAGTCTTACTTGTATTCCATTTCCGCGCCTTCTAGTAGGAGCAAGGCAAGTATCAAACAACAATCACAGAGTATCGGCTAGTTTCGCATCAGGGCTCGTTAACCCCTTATTATGTCGTTCCTATTTTTCCCGGCACACCGAGAGGGTCCAGTCAAACCCCCATTGCGCAATGTCGTGTGCCACTCCAAACAGTGACCCAAGGTAAGAAACCCGATCTAGCCACTCAATCATTTCCTCGTATAGAGTCAAGTGTCACATTTTATTATTTCAATCATTTATTCCGTGCGACTTAGGGCATACTACCTCCTAGTCGACGTATCATTCCAAATGTGACTTTTATTTCATTCTTTCCAAACCAATTCCGTTTATTCACAAAATGTCCATTTCCAAAACATTTCTGTTCATTTCACAAAATGTGTCGTTCGTTCACAATACATTACACTAGTTCAATTTTCCAAAAAAACGTGTCAAAACATCGTTTTAAACCCATCCACGGTCAATAGACTCCAAATCAAGTATTTTCCCCAATTTTAATTTCACAAATCGATGCCAACGGGTTTTTCACAAAAATTTGGGGCTTTTTGCAATCGAACTCGAAATCGAACAACTAACGTCTTAGGGAGAATGTAGCGACCCTAGACAATACTCAATGCGGCCAAGTCATACGAACGACTACCCACAAACTTTATTTCACACAAGTGTTCCAAACGATGGATTTCAAATATGATTGCAAGGGAGGAGAAAAACTCTACCTGCCGATGCGACGAAGCCTTGACTGTCGCGCGTCGCTGAATATCGCCGCTCGGTTGGACTGGAACCTAGAATCTAGCCAACAATCAATAATCGACGGTAAACGAATTAGAACACTGAAAAGAGAGAAACAGAGGCTTACCCACTGATGCGATGTCTTGCGGTAGACAGAGCCTCAATCGTCGCGATGCCAACAAAGCAACAAAGTCAACCCCTACACGCACACCCCAATATGGCTAAACAAGTGCCCGCAAACATACAGATTCGCATACAAACAAGCTCGCGTACATGAATCGAATGTATAGCGTATACCTCGCATAGTCGTCGATACACTGCAAACCACGAACTCAAACCCGGACCACCGTCGTCGCACGAACACCACCCGCGCTGCGCGGTGAGGAAAGAGACCGAGAGAAGGAGAGATGGGAAGGGGGTGCCGCGCGGTGAGGGGAGAAGAGGGAGAGAGGAGGGGAAGAGCGGAAGGAGGTGGAGGAGGGGAGGGATGCCGGTGGCTGAGCGGGAGAGGGAGGAGAGAAAGTGAGCGGCGGGAGGGGTAGGGGGTTAGTGTTTCGGTTCAGGGGGGAGTCGGGGGGAAAGGGGTAGGGATGCACTGTAACTTTGCTTCCCTATTTATTTATTTTTTATTTTTGAAAAAGAATTAAATCTAATACTTAAAACAAAACTCAATTACTTCACCACAATTCCGAATGACCCCCGACACCCAAAACGCCACCCGAACTCCACCACAATGACTTGCCCGCACTCAAAACACAAAACCTCACACACCAAGACTTCCCTCACTCAGATGGGATCAGTAGAATAAAATATGGGTCGTGGGGAACCCAACAACAATAAAATTAAATCCCAAAAAAAGATTTAATTAATTTTTATCAACGAATGAAAAATTACTAAATTTTTCGGAGTGTGACAAGCTACCCTCCTTACAAAAATTTCGTCCTCGAAATTTCCAGAGTAAAGAGTCGAATCACAACACCACGAGAAAAACGCCACCTGAAGCACCAAATCCTTGAATGGGTTCGCAAAGAGAACCGGAAACAACAAGGAAGTTTCCAACCAAAGAAACTCCGCCAACGAACTCGCAACGCCAAAAGAGATCCGCTACCGGAAACAACTTCACCCACACGAACACCCAACAACCATTGCAAATCGAACGAACCACCAACTTCCTCAAACGTGCAACACGCCGCAACAAGCGGAACACTTCACAATGCAAGGAATCCCAATAAAGAACCGAACGCAAGCAAAAGGAAAACGTCCTCGAGAGAGATAAACTTCCAAAGAAATGGTTTTCGCGCAACCATAGGTTCCCAAGTCGATCAAACAAGCAACGAACGCGCGTTTTCGAACAAGAAACACGATACGGAGGTCAAACCGCAAAAATATCACCCCAAACAAATTCGAAAAAATTCCATAAAATTCTAGAACATGCCACAACACAACGTGGACAAGCCGGGAAAATTTTCGAGTGCCGAAATGCCAAGGATACGAGGGGACACGATGCGGATATGCCGACACGCGGAGGATACGCCAAGGACACACCGACATGCCAAGGACACACCGACACTCCAAGGATATGCCTAGGACATGCCGATACATCAAGGATATGCATAGAATACTCCGATACGCTAAGGATATGCCTAGGATACTCCGATACGCCAAGGATACGCCTAGGATACTCCGATACGCTAAAGATACGCCTAGGATACTTCGATACACTAAGGATACGCCTAGAATACTCCGATACGCCGAGGATATGTCGAGGATACTCCGATACACCGAGGATATTCCGATACACCGAGGATACGCCAAGGATACTCCGATACGCCGAGGATACGCCGAGGATGCTCCGATACGGTATCGATACGATGCCAATACACGGACACGATACGGATACGATGCGGATACGATACCGACACGCAAATACAACACGGATACGATGCGAATACGATACCGACACGCGAATACAACACGAATACGATGCGGTACGGATACTCCGATTTTTTCAAATATTTTTCTAAATTTTTTGAAAGATAAAAGAGCGGTTTTCGACTACTGCAAAGGAGTCCACAATGACTTTACCACCACGAACGCACAAGACAACCCCGAAATAGGTTTCCGAACAAGGTAGGAACAATCCAACCGATACGAAGCAGGATTTGAAAGCAAGACAACCCTCAAGGGATGGTCACACAACAATCGTGCCACCCGAATCACACCAAACGACCACAACGCCAACAAAAGAAGAACCAAATAACCAAAATCTCACAACCCAACCCGCACACACCTAGCGCGATACCAGAATGACTAAGAAGTTTGATTTGAGATGTATTGGCCAGTCACCTTCTCAAAAAAATCCTTCATGGTCATCCCTACACCACATGACACGGACTACGCACACTGGTCATGACAAACATCACCACAATTTAAGTCGGTGCAGTCGACTTCAAAGAAACATATATATTCTATCCCAACACTCGCAACACAGCTGCATAACCCAAAAGTGACTTTATCTCACTGATTACACCAACCACAAACCAATCCCACAACACACTCTCAAACAAGAGCTCCGAAGGGAAACGAGATCGCAGAACAGAGGTGTCCAAGCGCAAATGGACATGGCACCAACGGGTACAACAACAATTCGGATTCGTACGAAGATACGGTGAACAAAGAATGAACGTAAGAAGACAACCAGCAAGACAAGAGTGCGCCAAACAAGGATATGATTCTTGAAAACAAGTTCTACGAAATAGATGATTCCTTGCACGCAAGACAAACAACACATCATCACTTCAACAAGTGCCATGAATAGTCGACCCGTAGATGGCAAAGGCCAATCGCAACGTCTAGAGAATCAGGGGATCCTAGTGACGACTAGGATAAGGCACGAACGCGCGCGACAACGTTACCAACGAAGATGGTAGAGACCATCGATCAAGCAAATCAATCCACGAGAGTAGAAGAGACAATAAGTAACCAAGGAACGACACCCACTCACCGATCCGGCAAAGATTTAACAAGAAGGAATTCAACATGCCAACAGAAACACACTGCCAATGACACATCACCACCAAGATGAAGCCAAAAAGATTTCCCTAACACAATTCACCTCCTATAACCTTATGCCCAAATGAGAAAGCAAACTCTACTCTTGTCTTCAAATCCCAAGCAAGACACATGATACCTCAATCCATCAACTAAATTATTCCATCTCTCCCAGACTCATGACTTCAAACTCAAATCCACATTCCACTCTCTAAGTCACAAAACAAGACCACTACACTTCTATCTCTCAACAAAACCATTTCCTCTCTACATTATCACTCAACAAGGCTAGAAACCCAAATACCGCTTCTAGGAATGACCACAAGACAGTTCCAGCACAACATTATCTCCCAAGTCATTCCACAAGCCAAATAACGAACCAACCATTGCCGGTCCTACACAATCCAGCCCTTTCCGAATGACCCCAAGTCACAACTTAGTGCTTCTACAAGAACAAGATATCACACTAAAATTTCTTCATCTTTCTCTCTCAACCAAGAAGTAACCGCAACTACAAAGCACTAAATCCAACACAAGTCCTCAAGTAACTTTAAACCACAAGCCAAAATCAACTCTCGCATCAAGCAAACGCAAAGGACTATCATCACTAACCATTTGGTACTAGTCTGCAAGGAGAATCTACTAACCCAATGATACTTCACATCCCGAATGAATCACGCACCATCTCTGCTATGCAAAGCCTTACTACACCGAGACATCCTCACTTCCCAAGAAGGTCAAAATCACTAGATCACCAAGTGTCACACACTGAGAAACACCCACAAATCTCAATCCCACAAACAAGGTTATTCTAAGGTTCCACAACTCACACGAGGAACTATACACACCAGGGAGACCCAATCAATCTCAAAGGTGAGCAAACCTCAACCACAAGCCTATCAAGCAAAAAGCCTACCGCGCAACGAGAATGGGAGTCACAACTCCACCACCAGGAAACAATCGAAGCCAGCTGCACAAACAACAAGTTCCAGATATCAACTTCAAGAAGTGAAACGGAGTTCAAGGCTCAACTGCAAGAGCACTACAGATTTCCAGTCACAAGAACGATAGTCGGACCACCAACGTCAAGAGAGATGACATTTCTCCACAACGAATATCGAACAAAGAGTTCATCCACGATCAAAAGAGAGAGAACTCAAGAAACGGTTACCCAATCGCACGCAGAAGCATTATCCTCACAAGGAGGGAAAATGAGAATCACCAACCGACCGCTGCAAAGTCCATCATCCGCCACTAGAGATAGGCTCAGAAGCCACAATGACAACAACAAGAATCCGCTTCCTACGATGGAATAGGCTCGACAAGCCACAACTACAGCCACCAACGATCGATATCGAGGAATAAGGTGCCAAACCACCACCAGAGTCATCGAAGGAACTCATTTACGCACTAAGAATAAGGAACTCGAAACAGTTCACTAAGCCAGAGTAGGAGTCACCACTACCAACAAGAGGATACAACTGGAACAAACAAGTCCAAATTCAACAAGGTCCTCTAACAATTGCCAAGACATGCTCAAAAGTCGCCACAAGATTGACAGGAATTTGCTCAAAATTACGAAAGAACTACAACAAGACCAACTCGAAGGAGTAGACACCACGAATTTCCAAACCATCTTATTAATTTCGAGTTATAAAAACTTGTTGTTTTAAGAGATCTATGCAATGCACATACATTCAATGCCTAGATACACATGCCATGCACCCTAAATGCAACCTCCAAGAGCTAAGCAAGGGAAACAGTGCACCCATCGAGACTAAAAGTCTCTCCCAAAATCCTAGGTAAATCGGAACTAGCGCTCTGATACCAACTGTAACACTCCCAAATTTTGGAACATTTTTTGAATTAAACAATGGGAAGTGTTAGAAGTAGGCAATGAGTAAGAAACAGGTATGTAAAAGCTATCTACCACACACACACTACCCATCACACTACTTATTACAGTACATGCTTGCTACTAAAATGAAATACAACTGAAAAGAGGCAAAAAGGGTTTTATAACACAACCCTATACAACAGTGCCCCAAATAAAAGAGAAAGGCCAAAATAGAATTTTATAAGTAATCCTGTACAAGGCGAACAACAGTAAAGAAAAGAATGTACAATGCTGAAAAGAAAAGCAACCTATCACTACAATCCGGTCCAGCCTCATGTCCTGTAAAGGATCCAGCAGCTCCAAGTCCAAGGGTGAGTCCTACAAAAGTAGAGGGTCAAGCAGGAATGCCTGGTAGAGATAATCTATCTCCTAACGTCTATAATATTGGGGTGCAAGTG
>NMUG010009917.1:0-11121 GCA_002855965.1 Monotropa hypopitys | reverse complement strand
TATGTAAAGATAATAAAAACCTGATTAGTATAGTATTTAAGGGAGTTATTCTCCCATTAGGGTTATACATAATACTTTGGAGGCCATAGAGAGTGGTTAGGGAGAGAGCTTGAGGAAGATTCAAGAATCAAGGCATAAAATCAAAGTTTTTGAGGACAAATCCTTCACAAACCTTGTTGTCAACATCTCAAAGGTAATAGTTACTAATTTGGATTTTTAATTTCATGCTCAGATTAGTCCAGAATTAAGGATTTTTACTAATCTTAATTAGGGACTGATTTTTCTAGATCTATGTTGAAAATCATGGTTTTTAATGAATTAAAAGTTGTTTTTGACGTGGTCTCCTTGAACAGCTCAGCCTGTAGAGAATGCATATCATGGGAGAGAGAGAGCACTCTTTGCTGTTCTCTTCTGGTGTGGAAAATGGTTCGTTGGGTGGAGACCCCAAGGGTTCTTCCCAGGCTTTCTGGGACGAATATGGTAATCTTGCAGACCAAAAGGCTTTTGAAGCCGGGATCCAAGCAGAAGGTTTAGGTGTTTCGGAGTGTGTTCAAAAGAAAAGGGTTTCGGATCCACTGGTGGACCCTGTGGAAGATACTGAAGTTGGGGAATGGAAGAAGATGGCTAAGGAACGGGGTAAGTCCACTTGGAAGGGAAGGTCTCTAAACCTTAATGGTAATTATGACGGGGGGAACTGTTTAGCCTGTTCATCGGTAATCTCCCTAGCCGAGCAAATAACAGGTGGGTTTTCAACTTCTTCAAAAGATTCGGTAGTGTAGCAGATGCCTATGTGCCCGGCAAAATCTCAAAGATTAATAGGAGGCTTTTTGGATTTGTAAGATTCAATGCAGTGGATTCGGCTAATAGGGCGATTTCTCAAACCAATGGGGCTTGGGTGGAGGGGGAGCAGTTGGAGGTGCACCATGCCAGATTTCTTAAAGGAGAAGGCAGAGAGGGTCTCAGTGGGAGAAAAGCGGGTACTCAAGGCGAAGGTAAAGGTGGTCAGGTGTTGCATCAATCTTCTGGTCTTAAGGCCAAATCGTTTACGTTTCAGGAGAAATCTTTTGCTCAGGCGGTACAAGGGGAGGTAGCGGGGTGTTTATTGGAGGAGGAGCATCTTCCTCTAGGAATAGAGTTAAAGCTGTGGTAGATGGGGGGGTTGGATGGACAGGGCGGTTGTTGCTTCTATTAAGTGGAAAGATAACTTTAAGGGTATTAAGGAGGCCCTGATGCAAAATGTGAAAGATTTGCAGATGGTCCGAAGATTGGGAGTGAGAAAGATCTTTCTGGTATTTAAAGACGTTTCTGCTAGGGATAGATCCCTAGAGGACGGTGCATGGCTGGATATGCTGGACGAATGTGTTAAATGGAGGAATGAGGTGGTGTGCCATAAAAAATTTTGGAACATAAAATGTGCAGGAATCCCAGTTTCTGCATGGAACCTGGTTACTTTTAGATCCATTGCTGAAATTTGGGGTTCCCTGATCTGTATTGATGAGGGTACATTACAAGAAACTGATTACAGGGTGGCCAACATGGTAATTGAGTCAGAGGCAGAGGCGATTAACGAATCCATTGACCTGATGGTGGGGGAGTCTGCTTTCGTAGTGAAGGTGACATGGAGGATTTTTGTTGGGGAAGTCGGAGACTGGCCGGAGCAAATTTCTCAGATGGCCGGAGCTGGAGAAGATGAAGATTCGAGACGTAAAGATGCGGTTTTTCCTGATTTGGATGAGGGGGTACATTGGACGGGCAATGAAAAAGGTACTGAATTAGTGTCTCCCAAAAGGGGGTCAACGATGGTGTTGGATGATTCTGGGGGTAACGCAGAACCTTTTCCTGCCATCAACGAAGGGGCTAAATCAACTTTTATCGAAAAGGTAAATGGTGTGTCGATTTCTGATTCGTCGGATGTATCGTTGGTTCCTGATTCATGTTCGCCTTCGTTGGTTGAGCTGGATTCCTCGGTTTGGCCTTTACCTGTAATTGGTGGGCCTCCCCGAACGGGGTCCCAATCGGATCCTGAACTGGAGGCATCCTCGGGTTCCCAGAGGTCAAATGAGAATGGGCCGGTTTTTTCTAAAAATTCAGATTTTTGGCCTTTTCCTGAGGATCATCTGGAAGTAGTGGAGATGATGGGGGTGAGGAACATTTTAGCAATTCCAAACGTCGGGCAGTATGAGGAGGACGTCCTCGATGCGATTGTGGAAGAAAGAAAGAGGGAGTCAGGGTTCAAATCCGGGCTGCGCAAATCCTCTCGGAAGCCTTCCAGTAAGATTCAGACCAATGCAGGTTCTGGTTTTTAATGCGGATTCTGTCTTGGAACATTCGAGGTCTGTGCAGTTCAACGAAGCGGAAAGTTTTAAAGAAGGTGGTGGCTGAAAATTCTCCAGAGGTAATTTTGATTCAAGAAACTAAGATGGATATGGTCGATCAATATTTGGTAAATCGGATTTGGGGTTTTAAGGAAGTGGGTTTTTGTATTTCTCCTGCGTTGGGTAGATCGGGTGGCATATTATCTTCGTGGAAATTGGGATCCTTCGTTCTTAGCAGAGTGGAATCGTCTAAATCATTCATTTTATTATTTGGGTCGTACATGAATGTTGATTGTTGTATAGGGAACATTTATGCTCCTAATTCCAGGGCTGAACGCAAAAAGGTGTGGGCCGAGTTGCGGGGATTCAAATCGAACTCAAATGTGACGTGGATTCTAGCCGGAGATCTTAACGAAATTATTTTCTGTGAAGAAAATAGTGGTTGTCATGCAGTGTCTGGAGGTATGAGGGATTTGAGAAATTTCATCACTGATATGGGTCTATTTAACTTGAAGCTAGACAGTGTAAAGTTCACGTGGTCGAACTTTAGATCTAATGTAACCCTTTGCAGATTAGACAGATTTTTAGTGTCTAAATCGTGGCTAGACAACTTTTCCTTGAAACAAGCTGGTTTGTCCAGATCGTTATTCGATCACCGCCCTATCCTATTATCCATTGACGATAGGGATTGGGTTCCAAAACCTTTTAAATGTTTTGACGTGTGGACAAATGATTCGAAATGCATGGAAATGGCGAAGGAGGCTTGGGAATCGACTCAAAACTCGAGATGGGCTGGAATCAGAATCGTTGAAAGGTTGAAAGTTATGGAAAATGTCATTAAAAGATGGAACTCTAATGGGGGGAAGTATAGCAGGGAGGATTAAGAGAGCAATCAGTTAAGTTGATTGCATTGATAGCCTTGAAGAGTCTATCCCACTTTCTGATTCTCAAAGGGCTGAAAGAGTAGACCTAAAGGCGGAATTGTGGAGATTAAACATCATGGAGGAGTCAATCTGGCAACAAAAATCCCGCATCAATTGGATTAAATTTGGAGATCGCAATTCAAAATTTTTCATGCATCTACGAATTGCAATAGGTTAAATAACAGGATATCTTGTATCCGGTCATCTGATGGGTTAAAAACTTCTCCAGCAGATTTAAAACAGGAGGCCAGGAGTTTCTTTGAAGAGGTTTTTATGGAGGACCAGCGTAGGGAACCTATTATGGGGATTGCGTTTAATTCGGTTTTGTCATCTGAGGCAGCAAACCTTCTAGAGAAGCATTTCAATATGGAGGAGCTGGCTTTATCACTGAAGGCTTGTGCTTCCGGGAAATCCCCGGGGCCAGATGGTTTCAATTTCTTTTTCTTCAAAAAAGCGTGGAAATTCATGAATAGTGAGATCTTTTCCTTTTTCTCCGAATTTCATTCCGGAAGTTTTTTACCTACGGGTTTGAATCAATCTTTTATTATCCTTATTCCTAAATGCTCTAACCCAGTGGTGTTTAATGATTTTCGTCCGATTAGTCTAATCGGATGCATTTATAAGCTTCTTGCTACAGTTTTGAGTTCCAGAATAAAGGGAGTGATGGAGTTTATAATTGGCGAATCTCAAACTGCTTTTGTGCCCAATCGTCAGATTTCAGACGGGATTCTAATCCTTAATGAAATCATACATTTCTGGAAAACCAAAAAGAAGGAGAAGGTGTGCATCAAGCTTGACTTTGAAAGAGCCTACGACAGCGTGCGGTGGAGCTTCTTGGAGTATATGATGACAGGGCTGGGTTTCGGTTCAAAGTTTAGATCATGGATTATGTCTTGCGTAAGCACGGTATCTTATTCTGTCATTATTAACGGATCCCCATCAAGTACTTTTAGGCCTTCTAGGGGCCTGAGACAAGGGGACCCTCTTTCTCCTTTTTTATTCAATCTGGTGGGAGAAGGCTTTAACTTGCTAATGAAAAAGGCAATGGATGTTGGTCTTGTATCTGGCGCTGCGTTCCCCAACGGTTTTGGTCCTATATCACATCTTCAGTATGCTGATGACACAGTGGTTTTTTGCTCTAACGATGAAGGGGAGATCTCTAACTTGAAACGGATCCTAAGATGGTTCAAGATTTTATCAGGTCTTTCAATAAACTTCTCAAAGTCAGTTGTATGCAGTCCGGGTGGTTCGTTAGATAAGGCGACAAAGGCGGCAAATATTTTGGGGTGTAGGGTGACAAAGATGTCGTTCAAGTACCTTGGAATCCCTATTGGTGCAAATCCGAAGCGGCTGATTACGTGGCAGCCTATCATTGAAAGGGTTGAGGCAAGATTGGCTCGCTGGAGAGGTAATTTATTATCAAAGGCGGGTAGGGTTGAGCTAATAAAGTCAGTCTTGCTTAGCTTGCCTATATACTTTATGTCCATTTTTTCTATTCCCTCGGCGGTGGCTCTAAAAATCGAGAAATTGGCTAGAAGATTCTTGTGGACGGGTAAAGAAAATTGCAAAAAGTTGCATCTAATCAAATGGGAGGCTCTGAAAAAATCTAAAAAGAACGGGGGGTTGGGGATATCTGATATTAAGTCCCATAATAAAGCGCTATTATCGAAATGGTGGTGGAAATACCATAAGGATTCCAATAGGTTGTGGGTTAAGTTAATTATGGCTTTGTACTCGTCGGGGAGTAGGCTTGAGTGGCCAGCTCTTCCTGTTTCAAAAAACTCATCCCAACTATGGCAAGGTATTACGAACGTCTCTCAGAAGGATGCGCGATTGTCAAATATTCTACTGGGAGGCTTCAAATGGGTGGTGGGTAATGGGGCTTCAATTTCTTTTTGGGATCACTAGTGGGTGGGATCCTCAACGTTAAAAATAGTTTTCCCGAGATTGTTTGAAGTGGCAGAATCAAAACAAGTAACATTGGATGAAGTTTTTTCCCAGGGAAGATTCGAAGTGCATTCTTTACATTTCAGAAGGAGATTATTTATATGGGAAGAGGGGTTAGTCGATGTACTGTCCTCAACTTGCGGGGAGAGCATCCAAAGCGGCAGGAGGGAGGATAGTCTATCTTGGAGATGGGAGCCCTCTGGAGTTTTCTCTGTACGATCGGTATACGATAAATTGTGCAATGTCGAGCTGCAGCAAGCCAATTCCTTTGGGGATTTTTCTCTTACAGGGGTTCCTCCGAAGGTGACTTGGTTTGTATGGTTAGTCAAGCATAACGCCATCCCAACAAAATCTTTTCTAGTATCAAGGGGCATATCTGGGAGTTCTTTTCTGTCGCCATGTCCTCTATGCAATTCGGAGGTAGAAAATGCTGATCATCTGTTGTTTTCATGCATCGTGAGCTGGAGTATATGGTGTGAAGCGATCAGCTGGTGGGGTGTTTCTTGGGTGGCGCCTGAGAACTTTCGGGGCTGTAGAGAGTGGTGGTGGAAGTCACATTTGGTCGGTTTGGACCGAAAATTATGGAGGTTCATATTTTTTTCAATTTGTTGGGTAATCTGGCTTACTAGGAACCAGATATGTTTTAATAATGGTGCTTTCGTGTTTTCTGAAGTCATTGAGAAAATCAGATTCTATGCTATTCTATGGCTGTCGGTGGAAAGGGATGGCTTGGGGTCTTCCATGTCGCATATTCTAGCAAACTGGAGTGGTTTTTTACAAGCAATCAAAGGGTTGAAGCAAGGATCAGCTTCCTTTCGAGATGTCTCTACCATATATGGGTAGTCGTCTCGGGATATCCTGATCCATGGGGTTTTATTCTGCAGGTTTTGCGGTCTTCTGTCTTTCCGTTACCTTTCGATTTGTAGTTCTAGTGCGGGCTGATTATAGTTTTTGGGTGATGTAATATTTTCTTTGGTTGCGGTTAGCTGCTTTTGGGCGTGTCTTTGGGGGTCTTTTTATTTCTTTGGTGTTCTGTTCTGTCGTGCTTGGGCGGACTAGTGTTTTGTAAATTGTTTTGATGTTTATATAAATAAATTCTTCTGCTTGCCAAAAAAAAGTTGTTTTTGAAACCCAATTTCAAGTATGATTTGAGGATAATCTTATACTACATCTTAGTAGGTCTATTTTTATGATTTGGAGTCTCAAAAGTCGAGATTAGATGAAAAAAATTAAGAAATCCCGAATGGTGATTAGTAGATTTTCGATCTGCTGCCCAGATCACTGACCGGTATGCGTACCGGTATACCGGCCAGTATACCGGGCGGCATACCGGCTGCGTACCGGCCTTAACAAAATCTGACAGTGAGTTTAGACTTATATAAAAATCGAAAAATTGTACTAACTGGCATGCCGGCATGCCAGCCGGGCGGTACACCGGTTATCATACCGGTTATCATACCAGTTTTGGAGTAAAATGGACAGTAGGGTTGGCTGTGTCACAAAAACGAAAATTTGTATTAACCGACATACCGGCTGGCATGCCGGGCGGTATACCGGGTTGGTACCGGTTGCCTACCGGTTAGGCCAAATTTTGAGGGAATCATATTTTTATGAAATAAAGATTTTTATAATGACCTTAAACATATTTTAAGAATGTTTCAGAAGTGGCAGAGGTTAAATAAGTCAGTGGGTAATATTTAATAAATTATCAAAAATTAATTATTAAGGGGAAATTCTTATATTCTCTTAATTTTATAACAGGAGACCAGCCTGAGTCTTCTAAGGCGGTTTAGTGATTTTGTTGTGGTGCTTACATAGTTACTGGTGAGTGTGTAGATTTCTCTCTTTTATAGAATTGTAGATTTACATGATACATGCTAGGTGTTGATGTTTGGTTGGTTACACCCTATTTTTTACAATACGTGTTGTATGACTTAGATGTTCTTAGAATTTGGTACTTAGTGTAACCTATTTAAATTATCTCACATGATGACTGAAATCGTATGTTTAGAGACATGGTAGTCGATGTTTCAATTTATGTACATTCACATGCTTCACATTAGTTAAAGAGAATGATTGATCAAATGCCTAGTTGGTAATATGTGATAGCATATTCTGATTGTTGTTGGTATAGCTACAAATGCATGATCACATGATGACTGAATTGTATATGATTTGATTCGTGATAATCACCGCTTAAATTGATGTATATTCACATGCTTCGTACTTATTTTCAAAGGGATGATGAATGTTGATTTCATGGTGCATGCATACATTTTCATGTAAATGCACAACGATATTATATTTCGGCGACACATGTTGGAAAGACGGTAGATGCTTGGCAACGGGCTTCTCAACATAGTGGTTTGCCCACTGTGATGGAATAATGTATTTCTATTTATGAAAATGCACAATGATGCTTATATTCCGGCGACACATGTTGGGAAGACGGTAGATGCTTGGCGACGGGCTTCTCAACATTGTGTTTTGCCCACGGTGATGGAATATTGTATTCCGGCTGCACTTATTGGGGAGACGGTAGATGCTTGGCAACGGGTTTCTCAATATTATGTTTGCCTATGGTGATGAAATACTATGGTTGACTATTCACCCTATCTAGTGGAGTTGATGTGGCCTCCCTAGAGTTGATGATGATAATGAGGGAAGCTTCCAAAATATTAAAAAGATGTATATCATAACGTTCATATACATTAGCATATTTACTTTACTGTTAAGGACTACTTGAGGGGAGAGGCACAACCCCTTCGTTTACTCTGTTGTTTGGACTACATGTGGGGAGAGGCACAACCCCTTCGTTTCTCTTTTATTGTTGTAACATGTTGATCTCTTTTCTATATAGTTTGTGAATCTGACACTCCTGGATATTATTGCCTGCTTTGTATTGTGTCATTTTATCCAGGTAAGGAGGCTTAGCGGGTTCATTGCCAGTTATTCAGGACTCTTTCCAGCAGGAGTCTTTTCTCAGTTGCAGTCTTAGTACTTCTTTTCCTCTACCAGTTGTAGGGTGAGGATTGAGAGACTTTTTGATATTCAGACTATTAGTTTCCTTTTGCAGTAGACTCTTGTATGTGGGACCTTGTTCTAGGTCATTTTTTTTACGTTAGACTGTCACACTTGGTACCTTTCGTGGTTGGAGTTTTATATTACTATCTTTTATTCTGCTGCATAATTTTTATTAAAAAGAAAAAAATTTATGGTGTTTTGAAAAATAAGAACAATTAGTCCTTTGTCAGTATTTAATGTGTGGCGATTCGTAGCCGGATTATAAATTTTTCTATTAATCCGGGACGGGTCGTTACACGAACAACTCTCACCAAGTCCTCATCCCTGACAAATTTGGACCCAAATCTAAAACAAGAATGGGATCCAGAATGATGAGAGCAAGAACAACGGCCCTAATCAAAGAAGATCTCGTCCTCCTTTTGTGAGTGGGTCTCATCCACCTGCATACTATTATCGGCCCTTCGTTGATTCCAAACATCTCCACGTAGGGCTTTTTTGTTTACTTGTAGGCTAGAAGTGTCTCTACGAGGTTCTGGCATGCGTGGACGAGTGTTCTTGGGCTATAAGTAAATGTGTTCTTATTCTTTAACTTAGATCTTTCCCACAGACAACACTAATTATGCATTGGTAAAAATCAATAGATTACCTCGCAGTATATGTGGATGATCTTGATTGAATTTTGTCTAACTTTCCTCAAATGAAACATATCTTTGTGCTCACAAAGAAAGAGTTAGAAGATCCTCGGCTGCTGTAGTCAGAAGGATCTCCGATGATTAAGTTAAAAAGAATACTATAAGAAGGAAACAAACTCTCTATGAGTGAGCAAAATAGCATGTACATTCTTCTAAAAATATAAGTTAGTTTATATAAGGGACATCCTAGTTCTTCTGTATTACTAGTTTCTCACAAGTAATCAGAGTTTGATCAGGACTCCTCATCCCAATCTTAATAGGATTCTGTCATGATTATTTTTATCCTTATCTGATAAGATCTGAAACTCTCAATCCCATTCGAATTAGTCTGTATCCCATATTATTAGGAACTTGTATTTTATCTATTTGGAGAGAATAGCAGAACACGTGCATTAGCCATCATTTCCTAGTCAGTAAAACACATATACATGTTCAATGTGATTCTGTCGCACTGAGTATAATCTTGCCACAATGGTAGTATGTCATGTCGAACTGGATCGACCTTATTTGAACTGCGATGAAGTTGTGTCGATCTGAACGGCTATATGCAGAGCTAAACTAACAACATGTTGAACTGAATACTTATGTCTAGTGCATTCGGAACAAATCCTGACTTGGTTAGATACACAAATACCCTACCACTATGCAGAGCTGAACTAACAGCATGTTGAACTGAATACTTATGTCTAGTGCATTCGGAACAAATCCTGACTTGGCCAGATACACAAATACCCTACCACGGATTTCAAAGATGATCTTAAATGCAAATGGGTGCCCTCGACATGTCGACAAGATGGGAGACTCGTTGGGTGTAAGTTATGTTGGGTTTGGACTAAATTAGTTTATGTTAAAACAGACAATATTGTTGATATTTTATGAATTTTATATTGTTTTTGTCAAATTTTTTATTTTCATCATGTCTTGTAGTGGGCCAGACACCAATGGGGTGGCCATAGGCATCACTGCCTAACGGTCCAACCAATCTGGATCCATGTTGTAGTCGACCGCCTAGAGAGGTAGCTAGAGCCATCTGGCTTCACGATCCCTTCGACAGAATTATCAATCATGCACGTTTGAGGGGTAGCCAAAGATCATTCAATCTTGCGGTCCCTCCGACAATAGCATCTTCATCCAGATATCAAAGGGTAGCCAGGTCGTCCAGCTATATGAACCCTTCAAACCTTCAACATCACTTGGTGGCCAGCAGAAAGCATTGTGTGTCCTCTTCCTCGGCCTAAGAGAGGCACAACTTACCATCGCCGCATCCGGACACATGTCATAGGATCCACCGTCTGTAGACTTTCAGAAAGAACGCATGTCAGTGTCTGCACTTGACAGCCAATCTCTAATCGACCGTATAGGTGATGGTCCATACTGCTGGTGATGTAGCCTAATGGTTATAACAAACTCATCATTACATTATGTAAAGGCTGATGTCATCCAAAGCCCTACGCGCGCGATCACGTGCCTTTCTTGGTCGTCAAGTCAAGTTCAGTTATAAATAAGAGGGAAAGGTATTGTTGATTGGATTCCCTTCTGCTGCACTTTTGCTGTTTACACGATCCATTTTCTTTCTCTAGAGCTCATACTGGCATGACCATCGAAGGCCCTTTCCGATCATTGTCGACCACCGTTGTTTTAGTGTGCAATGTCTCTTCCAAGTGGTCTTGAACATAAAGGCAACCCCAAGTCAGGACATCACATGTCTTGATAGAAAAATATAAAAAAATCATAAAAATGTGGACTCAAATTAAAAAAATAAAAACAAACTATATTTTGTATTTTTTATTAGTGAACTTTTTGCGACTTTGGGGACATAATTTTTTACTTTTTAAGTTTTGTGGCGATGAATGATTAATTCAAAAAATAACACATTTAATAAAATTAAGAAAACAAATAACCACAAAACAGTGTGAATGCTATCCGAAAATTTGGTTGACATCAATTAAATGCTAAAATGTGATTACAAGAATGTAGAAGCCCTACTCAAGAGGGCTGTTGACTCCTCAAGCCCTCCTCTCCCAAGTTAATGCACCTCCAATTAAATTCTTATAACAAGTGCATTACACTCCCATCTCACTGGCCAGTTATTGTCTAAAAAATCAGGTCCTTTAAGCGTCAAAATAACAAATTATTTAGAAGATTTCGAGAGGCCCATTTCTCTCTAGTCAGATACATAATCCACCTTAGGTATCATCTCTATCTCCATGTTCAACAATG
>NMUG010009916.1:0-11121 GCA_002855965.1 Monotropa hypopitys | reverse complement strand
CAAGATGAAAATCATATAAATAAAGGTGTGTGTGTGTGTGTCCATGATCAATAAAGATGGCAATTGATAGTTTATTGTATGTTTATTCAAGTGGTGTAAAGAGAAGATGTCGATATAAATCAAATCATAACGTGTGTATGGTGTGTGTGATGTGTGTGGGTTGATGATGTGTGTGAAAGTGTAAAAGTTGTAAATGGTGAAAAAGATGAATTGATATATTCATAGAGCTGGGCAATTATGTCAAAATTATAGAGCTGGACAAATATGCCATTATATCTAAAGAGCTGGGCATTCATGCCAAAATTATAGAACTGGACAATTATGCCAAATTATAGAGCTGAGTAATTATGCAGTTATATATAGAGCTGTGCAATAGCCAAAGCTATAGAGCTGGGCAACAACCAAATTGTAAAGGTGGTATGGTGTGTGTAAAGGTGTAAAGGTGTAAGTTGTATATGTGTGTTAAGTTGTAGAGTTATAAAGCTGAAAAAGGTGTAAAGTTGCATAAAGGTGTAAAGGTGTATGTGCGTTTTAAGTTGAAAAAGTGTACATGTGTAAATGATTAAAGGTGTATGTTTGATGTGTGAAGATATAACGGTGTATGTGTGTGCCTAAGTTGGACCACCTTCTTCTTAGATTGATGTTGGGTCTCTGTCTTCTTCAAGGATCCAAAATTTGGGCTCTGCTTGAATTTAATCGTCATCGTTTCAGATCGAGAACTGTTGGGTTTCAAGGACTTGAAAAGAGAACTGGGCTCTGGAACTGATGAGCTTGATTACAGTCGAGACTGAAACTCTGATAGGAAAGAAACTTGTGCTCTGATACCAATTGATACAGCGTGGACATTCGATTGAATCCACCTGCAGCCTTCTACTCACGCGGTGGAAATAGAAATGATGAAATAAATCGAGAAAGAGGCCTCGATTATCAGCAAAGAACAGAACCAAAAATAAAGAACCGAGGATAAACAGAATGCCTCCGTTGATTCACTAAGAATACCGGAGTTGATTCTTTTCTCTAGCCTGTTGATCTGCGCACAGATACCAGGGTAAATGCTCGTCGATCTGTTAATTCGCGTACGAATACTCAGAAGAACGGCTTCAATTGAAACTGTTGATTCCTAAACATGAATACCAATCGGGAGTGGGGATGAACAAGCACAAGCTTGAGCAATTTTCTTAATTTTAACATCAACCATCACTAAACAGTTACATCAACCCCTTATTTATAGGGCATTATGGAAGAATCCTAAAGTGGAAAAACCCTAAGTACTATTATTGGGCTTTTGACAAATTAGGCCCAAAAAGGAAAAAGACAAACCCTAAACACATCGGGCGAATAAAATTAAGAAAAGACAAAAATGTAAAATTGTTGTGGGACCAGAAAAAGAGATACAGAAACTCGTTCCCAGGTGCCTGTGCCAAACTGAATTATTCTTTGCAGCGTAGAGAACTTTCGACTTGGCCGAACTGAAGAGTGGTGCTCAGGGATCAAGTCTTCTGACCCACCAGCTGGTCGGAAATGGTCTTCTCATTCATGCGAGCATAACCCTGAGATCTGTTGCTTGATCGGATGCCTGGCTGCACTGGGGAATAAGAGAATGGACTGAGTCGTTGGCATCTCGGCCAAAGGGTTGGAGTGCAGGTACTGATTGTTCGGCTCTCTAGAAAGTTGAAAATAGTTTTATTAAGGACGTGGCCACGTGGACAAAGCTGGAGGCTTCTTGAATGTGTCCGGCCATGATCAAAGACCGTGTGAGCTAATATCTTCTGTTTTGCCTTATTTCCGGATGCCGAACAGAGAGATGGCTGACTGTGCTGAGCTAAGAATAGGGACTCGACACTGATGTTTCTCCACTTCCCGTGGTGCGGTTCATAATTGTCGTGATCCCTTGCATCCATCTGAGAAGTTATTTCTCTGAACTTGTCCTCAGTCGTGCATAGAGTTGGGAAGCAGGGGTTGGGAACCATCAGTGGCCCCATAGTCCAGCGCGGGAAGGAGCCTAGACCTTTGCAGCTCAGTGCGTCTTCCTTTGCAGACCTGTCAGCTGGGCGGTCTGCATCAATTACTCTTATCACATTTTATTGTCTTGTAAGGAGTTTCTAAATGAATGGTTAATAAGTGTTTTAAGTCTTTCACTTGTTTGGTGTTAAGTTTGGAGTTTAGAGTTGTTTTGTTTAAAAGAAGAAAATTATGATGTCTTAAGTTAGAGCTTTTATTGCATCTGTTTGTTGAGATCATTGTGTTTTTATTGCGTCTCTGTTAAAGGTCATTGAGTTAAGGTGTTTAAGTCGCGTAAGCCGTACGATGTTAGTCTTATCAGATGACATATCGGGATAAGGCGTGACATTAATGGAAAGAATAATAGGGCTATAAGAATGAGAGGCATGCTAGAGCATTCTCTCTTCTCGTGAAGGTTTACCCAGAGTGTACTAGCCTCACGATTACACCCAAACTCTCCATAATCTTGATTATCCAGTTTATGCCACTGGAAGGGATAGACTCCAAAGTCCTATGAATACCGAAAGTATTCAAATTTCCACTAGGATAAGGACTTTATCCAAAGAGAGTAATAGATCAGACAGAAATATGGAATATAAAACATACTCAGAAGATAGGGACAAGAAGTCCAAATGTGATCCTGATTGCTAGTGAGAAACTAGTGATTCGGAAGGGCTCTAAGACTGGGGACGCTCCCCTTTAAAAGGAAGACTCAACACACAACAGAAAGGTACATGCTAATTTGGTCTTACATGCAGTATTGAGTACTTTTATCTCGATTAAGTTATTCACCAGACTAACTTAATCATCGGAGAGCCTTTTGGTCAACAGCAGTAGGAGGTCTTCTAACCCTTTTTTGTGAACGCAGATACAGGAACCAGTAGAACCAGATCACCCAACCCCACTAGTTCAACCCAAAAATGCAGAACACCCACAGAGGTAATCAATCTCATTTTTTACCCCCGCACAATTAGCATCGTCTGTGGGAAATTCACCTACAAAGAAAAAGCAAATCAGAATCTAGACAGACACCAGTTTGAAGAAATGGCCATCGACGACAACGACACCTCCATTATCAGAAAACATACTGGAGATGGGAAATGAATAGGTAATACCCATTTCGACCCACCTCCAGTACCAAAGAAAGCCAGGAACACCTATCCTCGCATCTAGGGTGCTCGTGGAGGCACTCCTAGCCTAACAGGGAATCACAAAACCCCTGCTAGAGGCGCTAGGAGCCCACAGAAAACCCAAGCTGATTGCCTAGAGGATGGGTCCTACGAAAGCAGGGATGGAGAGTACTCTCCGGAAAGAGACATCCAGTCTCATTCACATTACTCTCAGTCTCCACCCAAGTCCAAGTTGACCAGAGATGAAGATCTGGACGAGATTATCATGGCACAGAACTAGGCAATCAAACGCCTGGAGAAGGAAGTAGTAAGGTTGTCCAAATAACCTCAACAGAATCAATGGAATAGGCTCACAAGACAAAAACAGCAATCACCAAGGGTCCCAGAGGAGGGTCAAGACCGAAACATTCGCCCTCATCTTTCCGGGAGCCATAGAATGGTACCAGGAGGTCAAGGGAGGGCCCATCCAGGAAGCAAGAGCTGAAGGGAACCACCCTGCCGTCAGGAATTGAGGAGGGTTGTCAGGGATCCCCCACAGTAGTGAACACCATAGCAGGACTCACAGCTGTGCTCACAGCGTTCGCTAGGAGCATTCTGTGGATTTAGTACGGGATCTCAGGAATTAGCTCCGTCCAGGGGTTCCTGTACATGACGACATGAGGGCATGGATCACCTTGCATCTCAAAGGTTGAGGAATGCAAGAGACTTCTAAGCATGTGTTCTAGTAGATCACATTGACCTCTATCTCCAAATACATCAGTAATTACAAGATCCCGAGAGGATTCAGCCTTTCCAATTTCCGAAAGTACGATGGAAAGACAGACCCAGTATCCCATCTCAAGGACTACCAACAAGCCCTAATCCTGCATGAAGGCGATAAAAGCCTTCACTGTAGGATGTTCACATCCAGTTTGGGCCAGACATTGCTCAACTGGTATCACAAGTTGCCCTCATGATCGGTTTACAGCTAGGACCAGTTAGCCAAGATGTTAGTTGGCAGGTTTATGACCAGTCGCGCTGCCCCAAAACACTTTGATTCTCTAATGTCGTTGAGAAAACGATCTAATAAGATGCTTAGGGGGTATGCCGGATGGTACATGGATGCCTACAATGATGTCGAGGACTGTACCGAGAAGCAGACCGTATCAATGTTCGAAACCCCCGTCATCAAGCACGTCTACTTGTTAGGGCGAATCAATCAAGCCCTAGATACCCTTATAATCGGCATTCCGATTTAGCAAAAACATGCCAGGGTATATTCACAATGGTTGTCACATTTAGGCATGGTCACATTCACATTTAATCATTTCCAGACATACCAATTTATTTCCATCACATTCACATTTAATCATTTCCAGACATACCAATTTATTTCCAAAACAGTTAATGATTCAACGATAATAATTGCCACATGCTTAACAACAATTATGAAGAGAACAGAATTGAAAGAAAAACAATAGAGAGATTTTTCATTAATTAAAAAATGTGACAATTACATGCTTATATAGAGTAGGGACAGAACTCCCACCGACATACCCACTGGGCTGAAGAGGCCCAACAAATACCTTGGTCTTCTGGAACACAGAGAGTGATCTTCTAGAAGAACACTCATAAGACCAAGATGAACGAAATGAATATCAATCTACTACTGGAAGAAAGGAAGCAATCTTCCGGAACATCATAAGATCAGGACTAGAAGTCTGCAATATGAGACACCATCTTCTGGAACTATAGGCTCTATCTTCCGGAACACCAAGAGTAAAACATACATGACTTCTTTCTTTAACATTCCCCCTCAAACTAACGCCGAGAGGAGCTCAGGTTTAGTTCGTTTCTCAGATAGCCAAATCTTGAAATAGTAAGAGGCTTGGTGAAGATGTCAGCAACTTGATATTCAATGGGAACATGATTGACTTGAAGTTGATTTTGAGCAATTTTTTCTCTGACAAAGTGAAAGTCAACCTCAATATGTTTGGTTCTAGCATGAAACACAGGATTAGTAGCCAGAGATATGGCTGAGTTGTTATCACATCAAATCTTAGCAATTACATTTTGATCAAAGACTTTAAGATCCTTCATAAGTTGAATCATCCACAGAACTTCTAAGACAGTATTGGCTAAAGCTTTGTACTCTGCCTCTGTAGAGGATCTGGCCACTGTGAGCTGTTTCTTAGCAGACCAAGACACAAGATTGTGGCCAAGATATACACAGTAACCTCTTGTAGATCTCTTATCTTGAGCATCACCTGTCCAATCAGCATCAGAATATACAGTGATAGTAGAGGATCCTTTGTTGAAAGATAATCTATAGTCCAAGGTGCCTCTTATGTATCTTCGAATTCCTTTGAGCTCCACAAAATGATCCTCTAATGGCATGTGCATGTGTTGACATACACTGTTGACAACATAAGCTATGTCAGGTCTAGTTAGAGTGAGATACTGAAGTGAACCAGCAAGAGATCTATACAGATCTGGATTTGCCATGAGAATAGATCTGTAATTGCATTTCCTCAGAGATGATGGAGTAGAGGAAGTGGTACAGTTAGTCATTCCAGCCTTTTTTAGTAGATCACTTGCATATCTTTTCTGACATAAGAACAATCCAGTGTTAGTTTTGGTTACTTCTATACCTAGGAAGTAGTTTAAGTTACCCAACTCTTTGAGAGCAAACTTGGAGTTGGTTGATCATGTTCTGTATTACTTCTTTGTTATTACAAGTTACTAAAATATCATCTACATATATTAAGACATAAATAATGTTTTGCTCTTGTTGAGACACAAATAAGGATGAATCAGCCATACTGTTTTTAAAACCTAGATGAAGAAGATATCTAGATAACATATCATACTAGGCACGAGGAGCTTGCTTTAAGCCATATAAAGCTTTGTGTAAGAGACATACCTTTTTTGGAAATTCAGAGTTAACAAATCCTTGAGGTTGTTTGAGATACACCTATTCTTGAAGATTACCATGTAAGAAAGCGTTAGAGACATCTAGTTGTTTAATATCCCATTCATATTGAATAGCTAAAGATATAACCACTCTAACAGTTGGTTGTTTTATGACAGGACTGAAGGTTTCCAAATAGTCAATTCCCTCTGTTTGCTGAAAACCTTGAGCCACTAATTTGGCCTTATACCTAGCTATAGAGCCATCTGGATTTCTCTTGATTTTGTAAGTCCACTTGCAGCCAACAATAGGCATGTTTGAGGGAGGGGACACAAGAGTCCAAGTTCTTTGAGACATTAGGGCATTGTACTCCCCTATCATGGCATGTTTCCATGCAGAAGAGATCATGGCTTCTTTAAAATTTCTAGGTTCCTCTTCAGAAGTTGTCTGTATAATAAGATTTGTCATGTTGTTGTTAGACTTAGTTCTACTCCTTGATCTGATAACCATAGAATGACAAGTTTTGTTATTCTCTTTATTCCTATCATTAACATTGAAGTTTATATTTGGTGTTTTAGATCTAGTTATCATGTGATGTTTTGAGACTCCAGTACTAACATGCTCAGTTGAGGATGTAGGCTGATTCTGAGGTTTTGGTAATGTGTCATCATTGACAGTGTTTTGAGTAATGAATTCATTTGCACTTATAGATGCAGAAGAGTCAGAATTGTTGAATTTAAAAGATTGAGTTAAGTCAGAGTTTACCTGATCTTCATAGGTTTTACCAGAAATAGAATTCATAAGTGATTGGTAAGGAAATTCATTTTCAATAAATTTGGCATGTCTAGGTAAATATCCTTTATTAGTATAAGGATCAAGACATTTATAGCCTTTTGTACTAGGAGAGTAGCCAATAAAGATACATATCTTAGATCTTTGTTCAAGCTTGTTGGACATATAAGGTCTAAGGTAAGGAAAACAACTACATCCAAAAGGTCTTAGAATTAAGTAATCTTGAGAGTATTTATATAATCTTTCATAAGGTATATCAAACTTTAGAGAAGAATGTGGAAGTCTGTTAATTAAAAACATGGATAGAGTCATAGCCTCAAGCCAGAATTTGATAGGCATGTTAGCTTGTTGAAGAAGGGTAATAGTGGTTTCTACAATATGATAGTGTTTTCTCTCAACTAAGCCATTTTGTTGGGGGGGTATAAGGGCATGATTTTTCCTGAATGATACCAAAAATAGAGAATAGTTTGGTCATGAATTTGTTTAGAAATTCACCCCCACAATCAGATCTAATAACTTTGATGGATGAGTGAAATTGATTTGAAACAAAACTTCTAAAAGAGTCAATTCTATTATACACATCACTTTTCAAATACAAAGGAAATAACTAGTTGTATCTAGTAAAGTCATCTATTAGCAGCAAATAATATCTATAACCAGTAAAGGAGTTGACAGGAGCAGGACCCCATACATCTACATGTATAAGATCAAAAGGTCTAACTGAATTAGATGTAGATGACATAAAAGGAAGCCTGTGGCTTTTTCTACTGTTACAAGCATAACAATCTAAATAGCTAAGATTCCCAGAAGTCTGAATTTTGTTTCTAGAAATGAGATGCCTAATCATGTCACCATTTGGATGACCTAATCTCCTATGACAAAGTTCAATGTTGGAGGAGACTCCACTAAGTACAACATGCTTTTGGGACTGGTTAAAAGAAGGATGAAGGGGATATAGTCCCTGTTGGCATATTCCCTTGTCAAGAATCTGTTGGGTGTTGAGATCCTGAATCAAGTAACCATTAGAATTAAAAATAATCCTGCAGTTGTTATCTAGAGCAAGTCTAAAAATAGATAATAAGTTATGTAATATTTTGGGTGTGTGTAATATATTTTTAAGATGAAAATTGTGTAATGGGAGACTTATCTTGCTGTTAACTGAAGTTTGGACTTGAACACACTGACCATTACCCACCATTACACTGCTAGGATTATACTGAGTGGGTTGAGATATGTTATTTGCATTGTTTGTCACATGAGTGGTAGCACCTGAATCCAGGTACCAAGGAGAAACCTGATTATTAGAATTGAATCCAGAGTTGTTGAATAACTGGTTCTGATCAGTCTGATTGTGGTATTGATCCCTGGTGTTGTAAGAAGTAATTTGAGACACAACATTAGACTGATACTGAGGTTTGAAGTTGTTGATCTGATTGTCATTACTCATATATCTAGGTTTAAGGGATTGTGGTCTGAAATTAATGTCTTGTCTAAAGAAACATCTATCAGCAAGATGATTGGTCCTTCCACAAATCTGGCAGGGATTTGAATTCCTTGAAGTGCCCTTGTAGTTGTTTCCTCTATATTTCCTGTTGTTTCCACTATTGTTGTATGATCCACTAACACCATTCTGACCAGTCTGATTCAAAAATTGAGGTTCTTGATGATTAGAGTTAATGTGGGATTGGTATGGTCCCATATCTGATCTACCAGTCTGCTGACTGTTTTGTTGTTGATCCTGAACACTTTGAGCCATAAGAAGGGTGGTGGTTTCAGTCTTGTCTTGACATAAATCTTCTGCCATAAGCATAGAATAAAGATCACAGAACTTCAAACTATTGGCATCAGATCTTGTTCTGATAGCTTGTTTGAAAGTGTGAAATACTTCATCTGGTAAACCATTAGGGTGTGAAATATAACATCCTCATCCTCTATGTGACATGCAGACAGATCCAATTTTTGAAGAATAATCTTGATATTATCCAAGTATTCTTCCATTCCACATGCCTTCTTGACAGTGTACAATTTTCTCTTCAAATCCATGACATGAGTTCTTGAAAGACTGCTAAACTTCTCTTCAAGTTTAATCCACGGGTCTATCACATGTTGTGATCCTATTATGTGTGGTAGAACAGAGGGAGTCAGAGTAGCTATAAGGCATGAGAGCAATAACCTGTCAGAAACTTCCCATTTTTGATAATCAGGATTGATGGTTTTGTCCCCTGTAACATCTTGTATAACAGTCTCTGGCATGCTGTGAGATCTGTCGATTAAATCAGACAGGCCATTGGTGAATAGAGCAGCCTCAACTTGAGTCTTCCATGCTAGATAGTTTGATGAGTCAAGTTTGATTGTTATAAAACTTTGGAAATTGCTGATGAGGAATTTCAGTGAAGATGATATTGCTTCAGTAGCCATGGGTGATCACAACAGAGCTTGATTAGCCTGATTTCTTGACTTTCTTAATTTTCTTGATTTTCTTGAATCTTGAGCACTTAGAGGCGATGAGTCTTTATTGGCTCTGATACCATAACAGAAATTATGAAGAGAACAGAATTGAAAGAAAAACAATAGAGAGATTTTTCATTAATTCAAAAATGTGACAATTACATGCTTATATAGAGTAGGGACAGAACTCCCACCGACATACCCAGTGGCCTGAAGAGGCCCAACAAATACCTTGGTCTTCTGGAACACAGAGAGTAATCTTCCAGAAGAACACTCATAAGACCAAGATGAACGAAATGAATATCAATCTACTACTGGAAGAAATGAAGCAATCTTTCAGAACATCATAAGATCAGGACTAGAAGTCTGCAATATGAGACACCATCTTCTGGAACTAGAGGCTCTATCTTCCGGAACACCAAGAGTAAAACATACATGACTTCTTTCTTTAACAATGCTTGCATACCATTAGGAGATAATATAAGGAATCATCAAAAGTATTCTACATAACAATGCAAGACATTTAAGTCATCTAGACATGCAACTTATCACGTAACTTCACAATGAGAATACATGTTCACACAAGAGAGCAAATGATCACATAATGAAACATTAAGCACATAACGAGACATATAACACGTAATCACAAGGCATCAATCACATATGTAAAAGAATCTACACACTCACCGAAGCACGCGGATTGCCAAATGAATCACTTCTTGGTGTTAGAGGGTCCCATCTCCTCACCTGTTGTTAAAAATATTTAATTAAGACGTTAAGCACCTTAACTTATAAAGAACTATGTTTAAATGCCTTAGTTTTAGTCAATTAAAACTTCCCAAGACTTAACCAACGTTTTGGGTCAGGTCACTCTATAACCGGTTCCCAGAATACCCGCAACCGGTTGCCAAAACCAACCCCAGAAACTGGTACCCCAAGACTCCCACAACTGGTATCCCAAGTGTAACCCGGAACCGGTTCCGGCGCAACTCGCAACCGGTTGTGCCCCCTTTACTCCAAACCAGTTTCCTCCTTAGCCAAATCAGTTGCCACCACAAGAACCACCCGCAACCGGTTGTGCCATAACCCATAACTGATTCCCAATCTCTCTGACCCTAATCTGACTCTATGAATTAGAACGACCCAAAACGACTCTAACTCATCTAATCCTGACTTTAACACTTCTAACTTCACAAATCAATCACACCAATGTGTTCTAAACCTCTAGGCATAACATATACTCAAATATGGGCCTACTACAACCTTCAAACACCCTCAAATCTCATGGGTTACTACCTAATTCTAAGAATTTCCCCCCAAAACGAGATTGATCTTAAAACTTCGATCTAGACCAAATCTAAGGTGGTATAAAGATATGAAATACATATATAAATTCGTACTTATGTTGGGAATGAGTTTGTAGAAGAACTCTTCCTTAAATTCTCTTCCAAAACCCCTCCAAATCTGCAAATCTCCTCTTGCTATCTCCTCTTCTCTTCTCTCTAGCCTCCAAGTACAGGATTTGGTTAGAGTAATGATGGATTAACCCCACTCTTTAACCCTAAATCAGATTTTAAGGTCCAAAGATCATATTACCCTTCTCACTAACTTCCAGCTTGCTCAAGCTCTTTCAAGGTAACTCCAAACATAATTCCCTAGTGACTTCTCATTTACAACTTACTTATACTTCTTCATTTATCTTCCTGCAGGCGGTCCAGTGCATCGTTGTACTGAACAAAAGACTTGCTAATTTGCGAGTTCAGTACGAGAATGAACAAGAGATGAACACCAATGGTCTCATCCAGATTGGCAAAAAGGATGAGAAGATTGTGTTAGTATTTTTAGTGTTGGCCATTTTCT